>NW_026476254.1:0-10469 GCF_026875155.1 Cherax quadricarinatus
GTAGAGGGGTGGGGGTGGTGGCGTAGTGGGGGCAGTGGTGGTGGTGGTGGATGGTGGTAGTGGTGTGGTGGTAGTGGTGGTGGTGGTAGTGGTAGTGGTGGTAGTGGTGCTGGTGGTGGTGCTGGTGGTGGTGGTAGTAGTGGTGGTACTGGTGGTGGTGTGGCGGTGGTAGTGGTGGTAGTGGTTGTGGTGTAGTGGTGGTGGTGGTAGTGGTGGTATTGGTGGTAGTGGTGGTGGTAGTGGTGGTGTGGTGGTAGTGGTGGTGGTGGTAGTGTGGTGATGATAGTAGTAGTAGTGGTGGTGGTGCTGGTGGTGGTGGTGGAGTGGTGGTGCTGGTGGTGGTGGTAGGAGTGGTGGTGCTGGTGGTGGTAGTGGTGCTTGTGGTGGTGGTAGTAGTGGTGGTGCTGGTGGTGGTAGTGGTGGTAGTGGTGCTGGTGGTGGTGGTAGGTGGTGGTGCTGGTGGTGGTGGTGGTGGTGGTTGTAGTAGTGACCGTGGTGACTGGTGGTGGTAGGAGTGTGGTGCTGGTGGTGGTGTAGGAGTGGTGGTGCTGGTGGTGGTAGTGGTGCTGTTGATGGTGGTAGTAGTGGTGGTGTGGTGGTGGTAGTGGTGGTAGTGGTGCTGGTGGTGGTGGTGGTGGTGGTTGTAGTAGTGACCGTGGTGCTGGTGGTGGTAGTGGTGGTGGTGGTAGTGGTGGTGTGATGATAGTGGTGGTAGTGGTAGGTAGTGGTGGTAGTGGTTATAGTGATGGTGGTGGTAGTGGTGGTAGTGGTGGTAGTGGTGGTGGTAGTGGTGGTAGTGGTGGTGGTGGTGGTGGTAGTGATGGTGATGATAGTAGTAGTAGTGGTGATGGGCAGGGAACGCTAACATCTGGTCTGGGATCCATCTTACAATCTAAAGTGTTGGCTGTTCCCACTCTTCCTAACTCTTACACTCGGACAGTTATTGCAATACTTGTTTCTTTAGCTCTTCAGCGAAAACTGTCGCAGAAAAGTTTAATGTATATCCGGCTGGGAGCTATGGTTTCTAATCCTACCTTATGTATTTTTTGAGACCTAAAGTTGATGTTTCTGTCATGCATTTATACTTATTCACTCACGTATTTACTTACGTATTTACTAGCTTATTTGCTTTCAGTATTTCTCGATTTATATTCGCCAAGGTGTGTTTGTTGGGGTCGATGCTCAACTCCTGGACCCGCTTCCTAGAGTTTTCTGGTCGGCATTACTGATTTCCGGCTTCTTGGGCTTTATCACTTCCACTCTTGCTCTGAGTGGCCGTGTCGTTGTGTCATCCTGTGTAAGCTTTTCCTGTTGGCTTTATTGTGTAAAGGTTTGCACCGAGGCATCCACCTCCGGCGGTGAAGATTTTGTCATGTGCCGTGTGTTATGCCAGTCTGGGAGGCTGATGACAGCAACACAAGACTGTAGCAACACTCGATCTAGCAACACCAGATTCTAGTAACACCAGTGTCTAATAACACTAATGTCTAGAATCACGCGAAAGTTAACGCCGAACGATCCTTTAGTCCCCCACATATAAATTTTCGAAACAATTGTACTCTCCTGGCAAAATTTTTGGAAAGAATAGAATTTCCGCACGAGGATTGCTTCTCCGTGACTTAGATTTACAGGAATTCCGCTACCAATATTCAGATTTAGGACAGACGACGTCCCTTTTGTGTGTTTCTGCATTTTACTGTTGACAGGGGGACAATATTGGCCATTTCTGTGAGTGCCTCTTCTGTAGGGTCCCCACACGGGCAATATTTCATCTCGTGGTACTCTTTCTTTTATTGCCAAAAAAGTATTTCATTCCATGTTCCTGTTTGTACTCAAAAAGCTATGTTACATACACAAAAAAACCTCTGCTGATATCACTCTTCAGATAGCCCTACGAACTGCAACATCCTCACTTCTCCTTCAGAGTGGTGGCTTTGTACTTTCACCTTCAGGACTCGAGTCCAGATGACTGGTTTTCCCTGAATCCCGTCATAATGTTACTTGAATGGAAGTTTTTGAAATTTTGAGAGGAGCTTTTGTGTGATATGATGGTGGGTAAAGTGACTGTTTTCTGAATAAAGGAACGACACAGCGGCCGAGATTAGCTTTTATTAGGGCAACGTTTCGCTTTGTGTCAACAACTACACCTGAGTAGAGGTGTCCCTGTGTGCGTTCTTGTAAGTGTTACGACAAAAGTTAAGAGATATCTCTCCCCTCCAGTCTCTCATCTTTCCTTAATGTACCAGACAATACACACCTTCTCTCTCATTCCCTTCTTCACTTTTCACATCTCCCCCCCCTCTCTCTATCTTTCCTCTTCCTTTCCCCACCTCCTGTTTTCATCATTTTTTTCCTTCTCTCCCATTCCCTCTGTCTCACTCTTTCTCTGCCATTTGCGTTCTCTCCCGTTCCCTTCTCCTTCCATCTCGCTCTTCCTCTTACCATCTTTCCTCTTCCTCTATCTCCCCTCTTCCACCAGTGTGCTTTTTTAGCACCTTTTGAATTCACCCACCTCTTGCGTATACTTTAATAGAACTGTGCTAAAAAACGTAATGTGTTTGTGTGTATACTCTGCGAGTTGTGCTGGCGGGGGTCGAGACTCAGATCCTAGCCCCCGCCTTCTGGACCACCTTGACCTGCATCACTGGCCTTCTGGTATTTTGGGGTCTTATCATATCAACTCTTAAAGCCGAGCACTGAGTTTGGTCTCCACCACTGCCTCATCCAAGCCATCCCCACTTTTCATCCCCCCTGGCCCAAAAGAAATTTTTTCTTACATCCCTATTGCTCATCTATGTCTTCAAGTTCCCCCTGTGTCCCCTTGATCCAGGTACTCCCTTTTTCATTTGGGTCTATCCCTATCTGCTCTATCAATTCCTCTTAGGATTTTCTATGCTGTAGTCATGCCTCCCCTCCACGCTCATACTCACAGCCAAACCACCTTTAATCTTCGTTTAGTTTTTCCAATTGACCCACCTGAAAAAACTCATTCCTTCAGCAGTATCACATCACTCGTGGACAGCAGGCTGGACTGGAATCTTGGCACATTAGAACAGCATGTCAACAGAAAGCACCACTTGACTGCCAGACAAAACAGAACTGCATTTTTTATTGGCCTGAGTAGTAGTGTTAATTAAGCTGTTTCACGCAGGAAGAGGCTACCCAGGGCTCCAGCTACAGCAGAGATCCTTAATGAGAGACGAACAGACCAGACAGAAGGGCAGAGGTAGGTAAAACAAAGAGGAAAGAAAGGACAGTCAGTAAGGAGGAACCGGGGGAGAGAGAGAGAGAGGAGAGAGGTGGGAGGGGAGAGAGAAACAGAGCAAGACGTCTCATCTCTCGCCTTAACCCATCCTGGATAGATTATGTTTTTCAGCAGAGCCTTCAACACAGGAGGGATGTGCGTGGGCTTACTGTTATGTACAAGGCCAATATTATCAAAGTACCACACTTGGGTACACTTCGAGGACAGCGTGAAACAAGCTTTTATGCCACAAGACGGGCAACCAGCAGCAACTTCACTCTGGTTGTACCCTTTTTCCAGAACATCACTCCATCTGAGATCATATAACCCAGGATGAATCAAGTTGGAACAAAATAGTACACCCTAATGATGTCAACGAGATAAAGTCAGTTGATCAATGAAAATGCGGGCCCCACAGATGGCTCTAACTTCATTCTGTTCCCTACTTGTATGTCTCAAAACAATAAAAATGCTTTCAAATGATCTGTATAGGTAACAGCTCTTAGCTTGCCAATAAAGTTAGGAATCCTTAACCTGTAAATAGTTGTCAATAAAAACTAGGGATTCTTAACCTTGTCAAACCCTGTGAAAAAAAAGAAAAGGAGAGGTTTTGAGAGAGAGTGTGTGAGAGAGAGAGTGAGAGAGAGAGAGTGTGTGAGAGAGAGAGTGAGAGAGAGTGTGAGAGAGAGTGTGTGAGAGAGAGAGAGTGTGTTGTGGGGAGAGAGAGAGTGTGTGAGAGAGAGGGTCGCGAGTGTGGACTCTTGCACATTCTTCCCAGCTTCTTAAAATTAACCCAACAAGCTCTTAGCTGATTTGTGCTGTCTTTATTTCTCTGAGCGCCACTTAGTATTTTGTTTGGCATTTTTCCCGTGTTGTAAAAAATGGCTGATATTTTATTGGATTAATGATTTTCGCTTCTTTTATTAAAGAGTATCCTGGAGAGAGTTTGAGGGGTCAACGCCCCCGCGACCGGTTTTGTGACCAGGCGGGGAAAAAAATCAGAAAGAGGTGGCAGGCGGGGAAGTAAGAGAAAGTAAGCGGGGAGAGAAGAGGTGCGGAAGGGAGAGATAGAGAAGGAGGAGGGAAGGGGAAAACGAACAGGAAGAGGATGTAAAGGAAGAATCCTGAAAATTTAAAATGCAGCGCTGTATAGCCCTTGTGGTTTAGCGCTTCTTTTTGATTAATAATAATAATAATAATCAAAATTAATATGGTCAGCCGGGGTGCGTATAATTCCATGGAAAAGTGTTGTTACCTACTCATAATTTTCTGCAAGGTGTTTGATAATGTCTTCCAGAGGACGCAAAAAAGTTCCCTATCTGCCACCTGCCCTTTAAAAATATAGCTTTAAAACGCCTAAATTATCCATAGATTAAATTTCGTCAAAGCCCCAAATTTAAAAAAAGCAAAAATTTTTTATTCATATATTTAAACATTTATCATAGAATGTTACAAACAGTAAAGGATATTGTTAATGTCAGAGTACAAAACTATCGCATTCTTGTAAACCAACTTAATATTTAAATAATTATCCAGTAAAATATAAGTTTTAATTTTAAGGCTGCCCGAAATACTCTGCATTACCCAGAACGTTTTATTAAGTATGCTAGTCAAACTCTACTAGGTCAGTATCATATGTAGAATGCACTTTTTAGAAATAAAGTTTGTCGTTAATAAAAAATGATAATAATAATAATAATAATAATTTTTATTATTTTATTATTATTTATTATTATTATTATTTTATTATTATTATTATTGTTTTGCTATTTAGTTTTAATCTGCAAATTATTTTTTAAAAAATAAAGACAAATTGGAGGTGGGTGCAGAGTTGGGTAACAAGCTGGTACGTACAATAAAAAAACTACATCCTTAAATAAGACCCCAAAATTGTAGACCATCCTTCATTAGTTGGCTAATGCAAATACAATGCGGTCCATGATAAACTTTTGAACAAACACATTGAAAATAATGGAGTGAAAAAAACGCAGAGTGTGGGCCCACCCACCAATACAAAATAGTCTTTCTGAGTCCTGGCTGGTGTGGGTGCAGGCAAGCTCAAGTTCAGAGACTTATTTGCGTGGCACTGAAGCTTTGAGGTCAGTTTTTGGTGTCCACCCGGGGAGTGAGTTGACCAAGATGAGTAGTGATGGTAGTGGGAGACTGAGGTGGTGTAGAGGGACAAGGTAGCCCCAAGTAAGGGGTTTTCCTTTAATTCTGAGTTAGACTGAGGGTGAGTTTAGAGCGGAATGGTCACTAGGGTATAGTAGTAAAGTGGGTAGAGGTTATATGAGTTGTGGTAGATGTGTTAGTTACTAGTAGTTAGTGGTAGTGTATTGACAGCAGCAGCAGCGTAGCATAGTAGTAGTAGCAATAATAAAATCTCTAATTTATGTTGTGTTTGACGTGGTAATTTTTTTTTTTTTCTTCATTCCAGCAGTGAGAACGAAGAGAATTGGCGGAAGACCTGTGTGTCTAAACAGAAGTTGTTTGACCAGAGTCGTGTAGTTTTGTCCTTCTCAGCAGTGCTTCGGTACAAATTGTCATAGACTTATTATCTGTCTTTCCCACGTAATCACTTGAAAGGGAAAAAATGCTTAATCATTTATTCAAATGTAGAGAACTTTACTAGGGCAATAATAATTTAATTGTAAAGCACTTTTATAAGACTGTAATGAGGAAAAAAACTCTAACTCTGACCTAAAAATTCTGAAAAGTGGCGAAGGTCAGAACATATATTGGATGTTGTTTATATATGGAATGACTTCTCCTACACATTTTATAGTCATGTTGAAATATTAAGTGAGGCCGCCAGGCATGCATAAAATGAACTTACACAATAATGCATGCATTGATAGTAAATGTCAGAGGGAAAAAATATCCAAATAATTATTCATAGATCTACGGAATTAACTCTCTTCATGATGTAAGAGTGCTGAAGCTTTCGCGGTGTGGTCCCTGCCGCGGAGTGACTGAGAATAGGGATGTAGGAATGCGTAGGATGTTCAGCAAAGAAATCTCCTTGCCCCATTTCTCTTTAGTTAATAGCGTTTAGGGAATCACCAGCGGACTGACTAGTGAACTGAACATTATGTCCCTGGATGGGGCCACAAACTGCATGCACTAAGGAGTCCCTTCCAGCAGATGTTGATCCAAGTGATGACCGCAGTGTCAAGACATGG
The DNA here is from genome assembly GCF_026875155.1 of Cherax quadricarinatus. Lineage (NCBI taxonomy): Eukaryota > Metazoa > Arthropoda > Malacostraca > Decapoda > Parastacidae > Cherax > Cherax quadricarinatus. The sequence goes on from NW_026476254.1 coordinate 6,427, forward strand.
AGACTCGTCCTGAATCTTCTGTTGCGGCCCTGAATGGGTCACAATGTATATAATGTATATTACCTTTTCATATAATTTTATGTGGTTATATTTGCGATAATAGCTAAATCGTAAATATATTGTTTATATTATTATTTGACTTAGTTACTTTTGTTAGGTAGGATGTAACATTTTTTATTATTATCTCAGTGCTCGTAGTTCAAGTCTTGATTGTCTAAAACTACTGTAAATTATGCTCGTTGCTCGTTCTCCTGCCGGCTTCTCGGTGTTGCTGGGCAAGCAGCTGTCCACGGAGCAATCACGTGATCAAGGGGGGTGTTCGCACCTCGCCTTGGAGTAGTTAAGTCCGGGCAGACTCTCTTGGATGGGTTGGACATTATCCTGACAAAAACGTGCCTAAACTCTCCTTTAATTGGCCCTTTGTTGGAAGATCGTCCTCTGTCTCGCTTTCTTGTTGTTGGTTCTGTAGAACTTGCTTCACAGAACATTGTCTAGACTTAGGATTTTCGACGTGTACTGAGGTTGGGTGTCACATAGACACTGAGGCAAACTCAGGTCCTGGCTGTAAGCTTCTGACCTAATTTTTACTGGTATCTGTGTACTGTCAAAGTCGGGGATTTTCTTATGCTTGACTTGATTCAGTGTATGGGAGTTTTGTGACTTTTGTGGAGGAATCTGCTTATGGTCCCTCTTAGTGTCGTTATATTATCTCCTTGCGCCTGATTCTGTGTCCGCATCTGTTGTTATATTGCTATTGGGCTTAGCAGTCGTTTTATGTTTCAAGCAAGCTATTCTGTTTGCCAGGTGAGTCAAAAAGTAGTTAATGTGAGAACTTAGACGGTCACTAGTTAAGTTCTAGTTGATTTTTGGAGACATAGCAAACTACTTAGAGCCCTTACACAAATTACTTGTAATATTTGTAAGGTCTTATTAAATGTTAATGTTCCAGACGGTTATTAAGACGTAATAAATGTGTTATGTGCCTTCAGCACATACTTCTGTACTTGAGAGAAGTGATTATTTATTAGCTATTATTTTGATTTTGGTAATTTAATTTACATGTTTCTTATACCTCCTAGACTTTGTTATAATAATTTATTAATTTTAGTTTCTCTAGTTAGTAAGCCTACCAGTTGTATCCTGAAGCACTAATAATCTTATTGAACTCTAATGGATAATTGGACCCAGGATACGGACTTCTTGTTATGAAAACCCGTAGTAACAGGCTGGATGCAAGAGCAACTACGGCAGAAAGAGTGAGCCTAGTGCTGAGCCTAGTGATAATGCATATTTCACACTCACGCTGCCTGTTCCACTACACATAGTACAGAGTGTAGCTGATAGTATGACTCAGCCTCCATACTAGTTATCCGATGTATTACTACACCTGTATCTACTTATTCCTAGACAGGATCTAGACTCTCTAGAGATGGCTGGACAAGGTCTGTCGACCTAAGGACCATCCAGAAAGAGAAAGACATGCTATTTTCCCTTTATCCTCCATTACCCACTGGTCCTATCTCTCAGGAACAGTTTGAGAGGATGGAATGCTCATTTATGTTGCAGACTGCACAAATAGAGGCACAGAGTATAAAATTGAAACGAAGGAAGATTTCCAGAGGAGGAATAATGTCGTTTGGAAGACAACAAGACTGATAGATCTGATTAAAATTGATAAATCTGTTATACAAACGGAACATTTAATGTGCAGAAGCTTACCTCAGTGGTTCCTAGTTTTTTGAGAGTGACTTAGACACCTATTTTGATGTGTTTGAGAAACCAGGGCACGTGCTATGAACTGGCACACGTAAGCAATGGGCTACCTTTTTGCACATAGCCTTTGCAGGAAGAGCTCAGACTTGTACTGCTGCTTTACCATTTGTCAAGTACATTAGTTAGACACTGTCAAGCAACTATTCTAGAGGCATATAAACTTGTTACCTGTTAAGTTATCAACGTGTAATTTGTGCGTTACAAAAGACGACAGACCAACTTGTGTAGAGTTTGCTCTTGAGAAAAAAGTTTGCATTTGAGGATGGTGTAGAGCAGCCAAAGTGCAATATTATGAAGTCTAGTTCAGTTTGTTACTACACGAAGAGTTTTAAAACTAGTATGTCCACTGACATACAAGAATATCTTGATCGAATCATATGAACCTCAGATATTCTGGAAACTGCAGCATTTAGCAGACACATTACGAGATTCTGACAAACTCTGTATGTACTAAAACACAGAGAAACAAGGTAACTAAAAGTTGTCTAGAAGTGCTGGAACCTAAATCAGCTGTCATTGCCGGCCTGATGTACCTGCCTTACTGTTCTTATTTGTACCTTACAAGAGAAACTCACAATTCTGGAATCTCGCTCTGTGGGTATTAGACAGAAGTCTAATATCGAGAAGATGAAAGTTAGTTAAATGTACCTATTGCAACAGAAAATGAACATGCTAGAAGAGTGTTGCTATAAGTTATGAAAGAGATACGAGAAGCAGTCGTGAGGCTGGCGCCCCACACAAGCCGTATCCTCTTTCCATGCAACAAAGGCACAAAATCCTAGTTACCTCTGATCTACTGTTTTAGATAATATTATCAGAAATAGATGACTAGCGTCAGAAAGTGTTTTCTGAGGAAAAGATTCGTTCAGCGATGAGTCCTTACTTATCAGAGGGTAAAAGTAGGGAATGACGAATCACATCTGAGATAATTACTTTCAGGAGACACTCGGCAGTTATCTCCATTATTAATTAAGGAGAAGATTACTTGCCCATTTAACTGATAATACCTATACAATATAGATGTTATTGTTAGAGAAGCCTATGGTGCGGGCTGTTATAAAGTACCTCTGCACATGTTTTACATTGAAACAAGCTATTATACTGGTTATATTTCAGTGGGATATTCCAGTGGTGTATTTCCATCAGGTCGTTGGAACTTGCTGATAGGGAACGATACCTTCATAGTGGTTATATGTAAGGAACCACTTGTGATTGATAATACCACTGATGATAATTATGCCATTGAAGTTTGTGGAGAGAAGCCTATTTTATTTCCTCTCAGCACAATTACTAACTATGTCAAAGATAAAACAACCATCCTTGCCCTCCTGTTGATTTAGTTGATGACAATGATTTGGGCTTGAATATTTTTCTTTAATGATGCTCTGCGCCCAGGATCATTAACACTGACTCCCCCGTCATCAACCTAGTCGGGAAACACTACTGACGTTAAATTTCTACTCGTGATGATTTAATCAAGGATCAGTTGTTGATCAGTCACTGAAAGACGAGAGATATAGCATTACTGAGAGTGAAGCAAAGGATCTCGATAATTGCTACTATTATAGTAAAGGTGTATGATGGAGAAAATACATGTAAGTTTCAGCTGATAGTGTTTTCCACCACAGTCAAGCATCTCGTGTTACCAGTTACATTTCGTGAACAAGCCATTGATTTTGCTCACAATTTGTCCCATAGGAGGACATTTTGGGGGTCAAGAAGACACTCGGTAAAAATGGCAAAACATTTTACTTTGCCAAAAATGAAGGAAACAGTAGCTAATTATGTGCAACGTTGTCACGTGTTTTCAGTGACAGGCAAGCCAGCACACAAACCTCCACCTACACCTGAAGGCCCTGAAGCAGTGACGTCACGACAAGTTGTTGTCATTATACATATAAAGTGAAGTGTATATAATGTGAAGTGTATACTATCATAAGTGAAAAGTGAAATCGCGTGAGGAACGAGGGATGTATGAGCACATGTGGTTATAATCATCAGGAAGAAGGATCTCCAAATAGGGGATTTAGGCTACATACGACGACTACATCATCAGCATCTGGCAACTTGGCACGACCGTTGCCAGCGCAAGTATCACCTATATTGTGGTTTGCATGTCGCAGGCTTGGCTTGGCCTGCATCACTGTTAGATTTCTGGTCACTCACTCCCGCAAGCTATTACAGTAGTTATTAGTAGTAAGAAAAACTTAGGAAGCTAGGGGAAACCTCTCTAAATGTGAACAAGGGAAAAGGATTAACAGCAATAAGTA
>NW_026476255.1:0-20084 GCF_026875155.1 Cherax quadricarinatus
TTAGTTATTTTAACCATGAGAAAGTAATGGACGAGTTGCCCTTTAAAAAATAAAATCCCCCCATTTGTAGAACCAGGACTTCTTCTTTTGCTTTTCTTTTTTCTTTCGTACCTTTTTATCTAAATCTTCCACCCCAACCCCCCCACCCCCAACCCCCCCACCTCCACCTTCCCCCCCCCACAACCCCCCCCTCCCCCTACCCATCACACACACACCCCACCCCCCCCCCTCACCCAGCCCCCCCGCCCCCGCAAAAACCCCCCACCTCCACCACCACCCCCCACAACCCCCCCCCCCCCCCCCACCCCAACCCCAACCCACCCACCCCCCCCCCCCCCACCACCCCACCCACCCCCTCCCCCACTCCCCCACCCCCCCCCCTCCCAACCCCCACCACCCCCTCACCACCCCCCACACAACCCCCCAACCCATCCCCCACACCCCCCCCCAAACCATCACCCAACACCACCCCCCCACCCCCCACCACCACCACCCCCCATTCCCCCCCCCTTCCCACCCCACCTCCCACACCCCTCACCCCACCCCCCATCCTCCCCAACACCAACCCCCCCCCACCCCCCACCCCCACCCCCCAACCCCCCCCACCCCCACCCCCATACCAAAACCCCCACCACCCCCCCCCCCACCCCCCCAAAACCCCCACCAACCCCCCCCCCCCCATCACCCACCCCCACCCCCACCTTCCCACCACCCCCCCACCCCCCCCCCACCACCCCCCCCAAACCCAACACCCCCCCACCCACCCCCCAATCACCACCACCACCACCACACCACCACCACCACCCCCACCACCACCACACCACCCCACCCCCACACCACCACCACCCCCACCACCCACACCACCACCACCCACCCCTCACACCACCCCACACCCCCCACCACCACCACCACCACACCACACCACCCACCACAACCACCACACCACCACCACCACCCCCACCCCACCACCACCACCCCCACCCCACACCCCAACCCAACCACCCCCCCCAAAAACCCCCCCCCACCAACCCCCCACCCCCCACCCAAACCCCCCCCACCACCCCCACCACCCTCACCCCCACCACCACACCACACCCCCACCCCACCACCACACCACACCCCACCACCACCACCACCACCACCACCACCACCACCACCCAAACCCCCACCCCCACCACCACCCCCACCACACCCCACCACCCCACCCCCACCACCCCCCCCACCCCACCACCCCACCACCACCCCACACCCCCACACCACCACACCACCACCCCACCACCACCACACCACCCCCACCCCCCCAAACCAAACCACCCCCACCCCCACACCAACCACCACCCCCCACAATACCATGCCCAAACCCAACTTATGGTTTTTTTACAAAACCACTAAATAAATTTTTGTAATTTTTTAAATTTTTGAGCTTAGAGCTGAATGTTTGTTCGTTTTATGTAAGTGAAGGAGACAAATAAGTATGTGTTAATAACACCCTTTAAATTTAAACATTAAAATATTTTAAAGTTATAAAAACCTCAATTATTTCTAAATTGTTTGTTTTTATTTAAGTTTTTTTGAAATGTTTTAGAAAAGTAAATTGTTGAAAAATTTAAAACTGCAACATCAAGTTTCAAAAATTTTGCGCTTCTTTTTTTTAGGGATAAAAAAAAAGGCAATGCGAGTACATTTTAAAAAAAATTTCAGGAAAAACTTTTCTTTTAAAATTGTTGTTTTCCAGTTGTTTAAAAATTAATTGCAATGTGTAAAAATGTGTTTTTTACTTACACTCATTTAGAAAAATTTATTGTCATATTTTAAATGGAAAAATGGTTTTTAAACCCAATCTTTTGGGGAGGTGGCGTTGGGAGTTGTAAAACCCCCAAAACACAGATTCCCTCGGGAGAGGAATTTAAAACTCTTAAATTTTAAAGAAAACCCATCAAGCACGCCCATTTATAAATTTTTAAAAACCACAGTGTTTAAAAAACCCAGTATATAAAAAAGGATGAAAATTCCCGGGGAAAGGGAACACAAAATCTGCCCCTTTAAATACACCCCCGGGGAAGACTAAAAACATGCCCACCCAAAGAAGAGAAAAAAACTCTCTACCGGGACCCCCCATGGGGGAAGCCTTTTGTTGCTTTTTTTCGGTGTTTTTTAAATGTCATAGATTTTAATGTTTTTTTATTTGAGCTTTTTTTGTATTTTCAGCCCTTTGAAAAAGCGTGATCTTTGTGTTTCTTTGGTAACTTCCTTATTTTTTAAATTTTTTGGTGTTATTGTGTTAAAAAATTGTGAAACTTCGCCCACCGGTATTTTTTATTTCTTGATATAATTTATAAAAGGGGTTACCGTTGTTTTTTTTATATTTTTCTATATAAAAAAAAAAGTGTTTTGTTTTTTTAAATTTTTCCAGATATACTATTGTTTACCTCTGGAGCTTTGGTGTTTTTGTGTATAACGTAACGTTTTTTTATATCTGGGATTAGCTATAACCCCGTGAAATTTTTTTATCTCTGACAGTTCTAGCAAAGGTTTTTTTTGATAGTCTAGGTTAAAAACAACCCCTTTTATCCCTTTTATATTCAATAGGTTTTTCCCCCATATTAATTATAGAAAAAATTTTTTTTAAAAATAAGGATTTTTTTAATCAGAAATTCAAATTCTTTACCAGCCTTATACGGGGGTTCCCCTTTTCTCTAGCGGAAATTTGTTACATCATTTTTTCAAGGGGAAACAGCCTTAGTCTAAAAAACCGCAGTGCACTTTTAAACTTTTGTGACCCCTTTTCTCAAATTTACATTTGCCCGCCCCATGTACACTCTGTAGAGTGTGACTCTCCTTTACTTCACAAAGGTTTGCCCCCGTCTCTTTTCAGTATCCTCACCTCTTTCTTCCCACATCGTTCCCTTCCCCAAAATCTTGTTTCAGGAATTCGGGCCGTCTATTAATGGATGTCTTGCTTTTCCCCCCTTTCCGGGGTCCCAAAAGACCCTTTCTGGGGTTGGAAATTTTGTCTTTTCTAACTACGGTTTGGGACTTTCCTGGTGGGGGAAACCCAAAGGGACACAGAGAAAAATTTTGGGTTAGGGGAAATTTTAAAAACCCCCCAAGAAGCCCCTGAATTTCACCAAAAACTCCCGGATTCGTTTTGTAAACGGGAAAAAATTTTCTTTTACTTACGTGCAATATATATCTTTTTTTAATTAAATTAAATTATATTTTCAGTTATGTAGCCCGAAAAAGGTTTGTTTTGAATTTTTTTTGTTTTGGTTTTAAATTTTTTTCCAAATTTTTAATCTAATTGTTTAAACCTACGTTTAAGATATGTTTTAAATATTATTTCTTTTGTTTTTTTGTTTTTGGGGTTTGTACAGCACGCGCAGAAACCAAAATTGCGCGCGCACGCACGCGCAACACACACGCAAAAACACACCACAAAATACACACATACCCCAAAAAAACCCCCGGAGGTTTTTTTTTTTTAGTTGGGATCTGGTTTAATTTTTTTGGTATCTTTTTATCACCCTAAAAGTAAGGCCCCCTCTCTCTCTCTCTCTCTCTTTCTCTCTCTCTCTCTTTTCCCTCTCCTCTCTCTCTCTCTCTCTCTCTCTCTCTTCTCTCTCTCTCTCTCTCTCTCTCTCTCTCTCTCACTCCCCTCTCTCTCACACACACACACACACACACCCCACACACGCATATACAACAGGCCTAGTGTCTTATCGACATGTGCCTAGGACAAAATGGTAACACACACACACACACACACACACACACACACACACACACACACACATACATATACACACACACACACATACATACACACACACACACACATACACAACACAAACACACACACACACACACATACACACACATACACACACACCACACACACACACACACACACACACACATACACACACACACACACACATACACACACACACATACACACACACACACACACACACACAAATAGGTGAGTACAAATAGGTGAGTACACAGAGGGGACACAGAAACAAGGGGTCACAACTGGAAGCTGAAGACTCAGACGAGTCACAGGGGCGTTAGGAAGTATTTCTTCAGTCATAGAGTCGTCAGGAAGTGGAATAGCCTAGCAAGTGAAGTAGTGGAGGCAGGAACCATACATAGTTTTAAGAAGAGGTATGACAAAGCTCAGAAAGCAGAGAGGGATAGGACCTAGTAGCGATCAGTGAAGAGGCGGGGCCAGGAGCTGAGTATCGACCCCTGCAACCACAATTAGGTTAGTACAATTAAGTGAGTACACACACACACACACGCACACACACACACACACGCAAACACACACATACACACACACGTTGTCAGGCAGTGGAATAGCCTAGAAAGTGACGTAATGGAGGCAGGAACCATACATAGTTTTAAGACGAGGTTTGATTAAGCTCATGGAGCAGGGAGAGAGAGGGCCCAGTAGCAACCGGTGAAGAGGCGGGGCCAGGAGCTAAGACTCGACCCCTGCAACCACAAATAGGTGAGCACAAATAGGTTAGTACACACACACACACAGACACACACACACACACACACACACACAACACACACACCACACACACACACACGGACGCACGCACACACACACACACACACACACACACAAGCACACACACACACCACACACTCACTACACACACACACACACACACACACACACACACACACACACACACACACACACACACACACACACCTGAGAACAGCATTCCGATACCTTAGTAAGGAATCATTCAAGACACTGTACACCGTGTATGTCAGCCCATACTGGAGTATGCAGCACCTGTTTGGAACCCGCACTTGATAAAGCACGTCAAGAAACTAGAGAAAGTACAAAGGTTTGCGACAAGGTTAGTTCCAGAGCTAAGGGGAATGTCCTATGAAGAAAGATTAAGGGAAATCGGCCTAACGACACTGGAGGACAGGAGTGTCAGGGGAGACATGATAACGACATATAAAATACTGCGTGGAATAGACAAGGTGGACAAAGACAGGATGTTCCAGGGAGGGGACACAGAAACAAGAGGCCACAATTGGAAGTTGAAGACACAAATGAGTCAGAGAGATAGTAGGAAGTATTTCTTCAGTCATAGAGTTGTAAGGCAGTGGAATAGCCTAGAAAATGACGTAGTGGAGGCAGGAACCATACACAGTTTTAAGACGAGGTTTGATAAAGCTCATGGAGCGGGGAGAGAGAGGGCCTAGTAGCAACCGATGAAGAGGCGGGGCCAGGAGCTAGGACTCGACCCCTGCAACCACAAATAGGTGAGTACAAATAGGTGAGTACACACATATGTGTAGCAACAAAATGCAAGGAGGCTGAGGAGAGGTTTGTACCCAAGGGTAACAGGATTAATGAAAAAGCCAGGATGAGCCCATGGTTTACCCAAAGGTGCAGGGAGGCAAAAACCAAGTGTGCTAGGGAATGGAAGAAATATAGAAGGCAAAGGACCCAGGAGAATAAGGAGAACAGTCGTAGAGCCAGAAACGAATATGCACAGATAAGAAGGGAGGCCCAAAGACAATATGAAAATGACATAGCAGCGAAATCCAAATCTGACCCGAAACTGTTGTACAGCCACATCAGGAGGAAAACAACAGTCAAGGACCAGGTAATCAGGCTAAGGAAGGAAGGAGGAGAGACAACAAGAAATGACCGTGAAGTATGTGAAGAACTCAACAAGAGATTCAAAGAAGTGTTCACAGAGGAGACAGAAGGGACTCCAGAAAGACGGAGAGGTGGGGCACACCACAAGTGCTGGACACAGTGCACACAACCAAGGAGAAGTGAAGAGGCTTCTGAGTGAGCTAGATACCTCAAAGGCAATGGGGCCAGATAACATCTCCCATGGGTATTGAGAGAGGGAGCAGAGGCGCTATGTGTACCCTAAACCCAACAATATTCAATACATCAATCGAAACAGGGGTTCCTGGGGCAGGGAAGCCCAGCAAATGAAAATCCCAATTTTTAAAAAAAGGAACGGGACATAAAGCTTTAAAACCCCTACAGACCAGTGCCCCCCTAAACATTTATAGTATGCAAATCAGGGAGAAGATTATCGGGAAAAGTGGGGAAAATACCTAAAAAGGAAAAAGGGATCTCATAAAACAGCACCAAACAGGGTTTTTCGGGGAAGGGGGAAATCCTGTGCCCACAAACCTATTTGGATTTTCTATGACATGGTGCCCACAGTAAGACAAAGAGAGGGGGGTGGTGGTTTGGGCATTTTTTTGGGACTGCAAGAAGGCGTTTGACACATTTTTCCCCACAAAAAAGTTTGGTGAAAAAAAACTGGGGGAAACCAAGCGGGGTTTAACGGGGAAGGCACTACAATGATCAGGGAATACTTGCCGGGAAACAGCACGAGCCCATGGTACGGGGGCGAGGTGTCAGAGTGGCACCTTTGCCCCAGGGGGGTTCCCCGGGGTCAGTCCTAGGCCCAAAGGCGGGTTTCTGGTATTTTTTTAACGACTTTAACGGAAGGAATAGACTCTAGGTGTCCCTGTTTGCAGATGACGGGGGGGGGAAGTTGAGGGAAAGAATACCCTCGACCCGGAAACCGGGCAGAACTACAAAGGGATCGGACAGGCTGCAGACCGGGCCCAGCAATTGGCTTCCGGAGTTCAATCCCACCAAGTGCAAAATCATGAAGTTTGGGGGGGGCAAAAAAGGGGCCGCAGACGGAGTACAGCCCTAGGTGGTCAGAAAATACAAACCTCACTAAAGGGAAAAAGATCTTGGGGTAAAATAAAAACCAGGCCACTCCTGAAGCGCCCCATAAACCAAAAAACTGCGGGCAGCATATGGGCCCTAGAAAACCCTCAGAACAGCATTCCGACATTTTTAATAAGGAATCATTCGGGCCCCAAGTACACCGTGTATTTTGGGCCCCCAAAAAAAAAAAATTTTTGGGGGGGGTTTCCCACCATTTTTGGAAACCCCCCACACCTAGCCAACACGTGAAGAAACTGAGAAAGTGCAAAGGTTTGCAACAAAAAACTAGTCCCAAGCAAAGAGATATGTCCTACGAGGAGGGGTTTAAAGGGGAAACAACCTACACATTTGGAGGACGGGAGAGATAGGGGGGACAGGATAACAAACATAAAAAATTTCGAGGGGAATTGACAAGGTGGACAAATACAGGATTTTCCAGGGGTTTGGGGACACAGTAAAAAGGGGAACACGGGTTGGAAGCTGAAAAACACAAAATTAAATTCACGGGGAAGTTGGGAAAAGTATTTCTTAAAGCCACAGAGTAGTCAGTAAGTGGAATATTTTGGGGAAGCGATTAGTGGAGGCAGGATCCATACTTTCTTTTAAACAGAGGAATGAAAAAGCTCAGGGCCTCAGGGAGAGTGACCTAGTACGATCAGTGAAGAGGGGGGGCCCCCCCAGGAGCTCGGACTCGCCCGCCCCGAAACCCCCCTCAACAAAGGTGAGTAAAACCCGGGTGAGTACACACACACACACACACACACACAAAAACCACACACAACACACACACACACCCCCAAAACCACACAAACACACACACACACACACACACACACACACAATCAGCCCCGGGGAGCTATGAAAACGATCCCCTAAAAACCACAATTGGGCGAGTAAACCCACACACACACAACCCAGTCCAGGAGCTATGAAAAACATCCCTAAAACCAAAATTAGGCGAGTACACACCCACATTTTTGGGGAGAAAAGGGGAAATAGGGGAAGGGGGGGGGGCAAAATTAAGGATAATACTATAGACAAATAAAAAAAAAAAAATTTGAGGGGCAACATCTAAAGGGTATTTTTTGCTCCCTTTGTGACCCCCAAACGAATGTGACTTTTTTTGAACTACAAGATGGCCGCCAAGATGACTGGATTTTTGGGGAATTTTTCCCTAGCGAAAAAAAACCTTGGGGGGTGAGTCCCTGGGGATTTTCAGTTTAACACGGGTGATTGCTGTGGAGTTTCTAGCGAAAACACGTAAAGTTGGGGAGTTTCTAGCGGAAAAATGTGAGGGCTTTTGGATGTTTTCTGGGCGTAACACTTTTGAGGCTGTGGATGTTTCTAGCGAAAACACTGTGATGCTGGGGAATTTTTTCTAGCGTAACACTGTGATTGTTTTTTGATTTTTTTCTTGCGTAAAATGTGAATGTTGTGGATGTTTCTAGCGAAAAACACTGTGAGTGCGGGGGGAAAGTTTTCTTGCGTAAAAAGTGAATTTGGGGATTTTTTCTAGGGGAAAACCTGGGGGTTTTTGGATTTTCTAGCAAACGCTTTTAATTTTGGGATACTTCCAGCGAACACTGGAATGAAGTGGATGTTTCTTGCAAAAACAATGTAAAATGTTTGGATGTTTCTAGCGTAACACTTTTAAAAGTTGGGGATGCTTCCAGCTGAACACTGAAATGTTTGGATTTTTTCTGGGCGTAACCCCGGGAATGTTTTTGGATGTTTCTAGCGAAACCCTTTTGGATTTTGGGGGAAATTTTTTTCTAGCGTAACACGTGAATGTTGTGGAACTTCCAGCGGAACACTGTGAATTTGGATGTTTCTAGCGTAACACGTGAATGTTTTAAAAGTTTTCTTGCGTAAAAATGTAAAATTTTGTGGATGTTTTTTTAGCGAAACACTGTAAATGTGGGGATACCCCCGCGGAACACTGTAAATGTTTTTGGATTTTCAAAGGCGAAACCACTGGGGGGTTGGGGATGTTTCTTCGTAACACGTGAATGTTGTAGATGTTTTTTTTTCTAGCGTAACACGGAATGTCGTGGAATTTTTCCAGGGGAACACTGTGAATGTTGTGGATGTTTCTAGCGTAACAATGGGGAATGTTGTGGATGTTTCAAAGGCGTAACACTGGGGAGTTGGGGATGTTCTAGCAACACGTGAATGTTGTGGATTTTCTACCCGAAACACTGTAATTTTGGGGGATGTTTTTCCAGGGGAACACTGTGAATGTTTTTGGATTTTTCCAGGGGAACACTGTGAATGTTGTGGATTTTTCCAGGGGAACACTGTGAATGTTGTGGATGCTTCCAGGGAACCTGTAATGTTGGGATGTTTCCAGGGAAACACTGTGAATGTTGTGGATGTTTCCACGGAACACTGTGAATGTTGTGGAAAACTTCCACGGAACACGGGAAAAATTTGTGGATTTTCCAGGGGGAACACTGTGAATGTTGTGGTTTTTTTCCCAGGGGAAAACCTGTGAATGTTGGGGAGGGTTTCCAGGGGAAAACACTGGAATGTTTGGATGTTTCCAGGGGAAACATTTTGTTTTTGGGGGATGTTTCCAGGGGAACACTGGGGAATGTTTGGATGTTTCCAGCGGAACACTGTAAATTGTTGTGGTACTTCCAGCCGGAACACTGGAATTTTTTGGGGAAATGTTTCCAGGGGAACACTGTGAATGTTGTGGATTTTTTCCACGGAACACTGTGAATGTTTGGGATATTTCCCCCAGGGAAAAAACACTGAAAAATTTTTGTGGATTTTTCCACGGAACACTGTGAATTTTTTTGGGGAAAGTTTCCAGCGGAACACTGTGAATTTTGGGGAAAATTTCCAGCGGAACACTGTGAATTTTTTGGGGATTTTTTCTAGCGAAACACTGGGGGAATGAGTGGATGTTTCCCGCGGAACATGGAATGTTGTGGATGTTTCCAGGGGAAAACACTGGGGAATGTTTTGGATGTTTCTATGTAACCTGTGAATGTTTTTTTGGATGTTTTTTTAGCGAAAACACTGTGGATGTTGGGGGTGTTTCTAAAGTAACACTGTGGTTTGTTGGGGGTTTTCTAACTAACACGTAAAATTGTTGTGGAGGGTTTTAGCGAAACACTCTGGATGTTGGGGATGTTTTCTAGCGTAACACTATTGTTTCAAGTAGGAGGTAATTTATCTCGAATTTTTAAAATCTTGAAACCCCGCAGGGCCCTCAGACTTACAAAATCTAATATCTAAGAGCAAATTTCACTTATAAGGAGAGGGGTGGTCTATGATTCGTGTGAGAAAGTACCCCATATGTTGGGATGAGAAAGTTTGCACACATTTGAGTGACCAAAGGGGGGGGATATTAAATAAATTTTACGTTTGCTTGGGGAAATTGTGTTTATATATATTCCCAGAGGGCGTTTCAGACGGGGCCCCGGGGGGGTTTCCCCCCAAATTCTCCCCATTTATATTTCCACATGGGAACCCAGAGAATTGTGTGGTGTGTTGTGGGGGTGTGTGTTGTGTGGGGTTTTGTGTGTGTGTGTTTGTGTGTGTGTGTGTGTTTGGGGTGTGAGGGGTGTGTGGTGTGTTGGTGGTGTACTTTTTTGTACTTTTTCGTGTTTTTCTTGTGGACTTTCAGTGACTTGCATGTATATAAAAAAAACGAACTCTTCCCCAAAAAAGGAAACGTTGACAAATTTTTTAGGCAGATTTCTTTGGGGGGAAGACAGAGTCCAAAATAAGGACACAAATATAAACAATAATTGTAAACAAAACAAAAAAAAATGAACACTTTTTTCCCCGTGTTTGTTTTTTGGTTAAAAGTTTACAAACTGCTGGACACAGTGTTTTTTTCCGGAAAAGGTTTTTCAACTGCTGGACACAGTCTTTTTATACAACGCAAGATTTTTTAAGTGGAGACACTGTTTTTGGGAAAATGTAGGAAATACAGGGATTCAATAAAGAACTTTTCCACACACACACAAATAGAATTATAATTAATATAAATATAAATATTAATATTATAAAATAAATAAAAAATATAAAATTATATTTTTAAAATAATATATATTTATATTTTATAATGTTTTTGTGTGGGGGCGCTCGCGCCGTGATTGCATTCATATTAGTGTAAGAGGTTTTAAAGAGTGTTTCTATAAACCCCTGTTTGTATGTGCGTTTCAGTTGCGGGGTTTTTTTTGCTTTTATGAAAGAAAGGGGACCCCGCAAGGGTGCCCCTTCACAAAGTGCAAAAGGAGTGAAAATAAAGTGGGGTGTAAGTTTTTTTAAGGGACAGATATACATAAAAAGTTACGCAAAAGATTTATGCAAATAACAAAATGCGTAAAAATTAAACCCCGGATTTAAACCCAAAAAGTCAAAGTGATATATTTCCACTGTGGCGAGGGGCTTGTAAACTCACTGCGCGTCTTTTCGAAAATACAGGATAAATTAAACCCAAAAGAAAAAAGAAGTTTTTAACACTTATTTTCAGTTCTCGTGGAGGTGGGGCAAACCACTAACAAACAAACACTTTAAACACAAACAAAAACCCTTCCAAACACACTTGAAACTGCTAAATTTAAATAAAAAAAACTTATATTTAATGAGAAAAATTGTAAATATAAATAAACTCCCCCAAAAAAACACTGATTTACCCCCTTTGGTCCCCAACTGGACGGTACTTGGCTGCGGCCCGGGTGTTTTTAAGGCTAACTGTCCTTTGGGGGGTTAAAAAACAGGACCATTTTTTGGTGTCCCCTCCTGTAATTTCCCCCCACCTGACAGTCTCTACCGTAACCACTAAAAAAGGCCCTTTGTTTTTCCCTCTGGGTAGATCACGGAGGGATACATAACCTGGGGGGGCTGACCTGGAAGAAAATCCTAAGGAAGTGAGGAAGGGAGACTTTCCGGGGGGCCCCCGGATGGATTCCTGGACACATGGACCTGGGAAAGGCAAGGATACCTTGGGAAGTGGGAAGGGGGAATATCTGAGGCGGACGATGGACTTCGGACTCCTGGACCTGGGAAAGAAGGAGATACTGGTTGCTAAGGCAGACCCTGGGGAAAGTGGGGAGCGGAGACATCTGAGGGGACACGGATGGACTCCTGGGACACATGGGACCTGGGAAAGGCCGAAGCACCTTGGGGAAGGGCGGGGGGAGGGAATACTGAGGCGGACTCTGGGGAAAGAATTAGGGATACTGGGTTGCTAAGCAGACCCTGGGAAAGTGGGAGAGGAGAGAACATCTGAGGGGGACACGGAACGGACTCCTGGACACATGGACCTGAAAGGGCGAGAGCACATTGGGGATATGTGCGGACCAAGGGGGAGGGGGAATATCTGAGGTGGATCCTTGAGAAGAAGGATTGATACTGGTTGCTACGGACAGACCCTGGGAAAGTGGGGAAAAGGAGAACATCTGAGGGGGACACGGATGGATCTCTGGACACATGGACCTGGGAAAGGCTAGAGAACCTTGGGGACAGGCGGGACGGGGGAGGGAGGGGAATATCTGAGGCGAGAGGACTCCTGGGAAAGAAGGAGATACTGATGCTAAAGGCAGACCCAAGGAAGTGGGGAAGGGAGGAGAACACATCCTGAGGGGACACGGATGGACTCCGGGACACATGGACCTGGGAAAGGCGAGATAAAACCCTTAGCGGGGGAAGTGGGGAAGGGGAAGGGGGGAATATCTGAGGCGGACTCCTGGGAAAGGGAGGAGATACTGGATGCTAAGGCAGACCTGGGAAAGTGGGGAAGGGAGAACATCTGAGGGGACCGGATGGATCTGGACACAATGGACCTGGTGAAAGGCGAGAGAGCACCTTGGGGACGTGGGCGAAGGGGGGGGGAATATTGAGGCGGATCCTGGGAAAGAAGGAGATGCTGCGTTGCTAAGGCAGACCTGGGAAAGTGCGGGGAAAGTAGAAAACATCTGAGGGGGACACGGAGGGACTCCCCTGACCACATGGGGACCTGGGAAAGGCGGAGAGCTCCTTGGGGAAGTGGGGAAGGGGAAGGGAGGGAATATCGAGGCGGACTCCTGGGAAAGAAGGAGAGACTGGTTGCTAAGGCAGACCCTGGGGAAAAGTGGGGAAGGTAGAACATCTGAGGGGGCGACACGGATGGACTCCCGGCCAAGGAACCTGGGAAAAAGGCGATGAGCACCTTGGGAAAGTGGGGAGGGGGGGGAATATCCGAAGGCGGATCCTGGGGAAAAGAAGGAGAGATACTGAGTTTGCTAAGGCAGGACCCTGGGAAGTGGGAAGGGAGAACATCTGAGGGGGACACGGATGGACTCCCGGACCACATGGACCTGGGGAAAGGCGTGAGCACCTTGGGGCAAGTGGGGGAAGGGAAGGTGTGGGGGAATATCCGAGGCGGGGCTAAGTGGGAAGAAACAGATAACTGTTGCTAAAGGCAGACCTGGGAAAGTGGGGAAGGGAGAACATTGAGGGACACGGATGGGACTCCCGGACACATGGACCTGGGAAAGGCTCGAAGAGCACCTTTGGGGAAGTGGGGAAGGGAAGGGGGGAATATCTGAGTCGGACTCTAGGAAGAAGGAGATTCTGGTGTTGCTTAGGGCAGACCTCTGGGGAAAGTGGGGAAGGGAGAATATCTGAGGGGGACACGGATAGGACTCCCGGGACCATGGACCTGGGAAGACGAGAGCACCTTGGGTATGAGAGTGGGGGGGGAATATCTGAGGCGGACTCCTGGGAAAGATGAGATACTGGTTCTAAAGGCAGACCCTGCGGAAAGATGGAGAGAAGGGAGAACATCTGATCGGGAAACGGATGGACTCCGGACACATGGGAACTGGAAAGGCGAGACACTTGGGAAGTGGGGAAGGGGAAGGGGGGAGGGGAATATCTGAGGCGGACTCCTGGGAAAGGGAGGGATACTGGATGCTAAGGCAGACCCTGGGAAAGTGGGGAAGGAGAGAACATCTGAGGGGGACACGGATGGACTCCTGTGACACATGGACCTGGGAAAGGCTCAAGAGAGCACTTGGGGAAGTGGGGAGGGGTGACGGGAATATCTGAGGCGGACTCCTGGAAAGAAGGAGATGCGGTTGCTAAGGCAGACCTGGCGAAAGTGGGAATGTAGAACATCTGAGGGGACACGGATGGAACTCCCCTGGACACATGGAACCTGGGAAAGGCGAGAGCACCTTGGGAAGTGTACGGAAGGGATGGGAAAGGGAATAACGAGGGCGGACTCCTGAAAAGAAGGAGATACTGGTTGCTAAGGCAGACCCTGGGAAAGTGGGGAAGTAGAACATCTGGAGGGGCACGGATGGACTCCCGGACACACGACCTGGGAAAGGCGGAGAGCACCTTGTGGGAAGTGGGGAAGGGGGGGGAATATCGAGGCGGACTCCTGGGAAAAGAAGGAGATACTGGTTGCTAAGCAGACCTGTGGAAAGTGGGAAGGGAGGAACATCTGAGGGGGACACGGATGGGACTCCCGGAACATGGACCTGGGAAAGGCGAGGAGAGCACCTTGGGGAAGTGGGGAAGGGAAAGGGGGGAATATCGAGGCGGGACTCGTGGGAAAGAAACAGATAAGGTTGCACTAAGGCAGACCTGGGTGAAAGTGGGGAAGGGAGAACATCTGTGGGACACGGATGGACTACCGGGACCATGGACCTGGGAAAGGCGAGAGCACCTTTGGGAAGTGGGGAAGGGAAGGGGGGGAATATCTGAGGCGGACTCCTAGGAAAGAAGGAGATACTGGTTGCTAAGGCAGACCCTGGGAAAGTGGGGAAGGAGATATCTGAGGGGACACGGATGGACTCCCGGACACATGGACCTGGGAAAGACGAGAGCACCTTGGGGAAGTGGGGGGGGAATATCTGAGGCGGACTCCTGGGAAAGATGGAGATACTGGTTGCTAAGGCAGACCCTGGGAAAGTGGAGAAGGGAGAACATCTGAGGGGACACGGATGGACTCCCGGACACATGGACCTGGGAAAGGCTACAGCACCTTGGGGAAGGGGGGGGAAGGGGGGGGGGAATATCCGGGCGGATCGGGAAAGAAGGAGTGTGGTTGCTAAGGCAGCCCTGGGAAAGGGGAAAAAGGGGAGAACATCTAGGGGCCGGGTGGACCCCGGAAATGGACGGGGAAAAGGGGAGAGCCCCTTGGGGGAAGTGGGGAAGGGGGGGGGGAATACCCGGGGCGGACTCCGGGGAAAAGAAAGAGAAATGGTTGCTAACAGACCTGGGAAAGTGGGGAAGGGAGAAACATCTGAGGGGACACGGATGGACCCCCGGAACATGGCCTGGGAAGGCGAGAGCACCTTGGGGGAAGGGGGGAAAGGGGAAAGGGGGGAAAATATCCGGGCGGGCTGCGGGGAAAGAAGGAGAGCTGGTTTGCAAAGGCAGACATGGAAAGGGGGGAAGGGGAGAACATCTGAGGGGAACGGTGGACCCCCGGACACAGGGCCGGGGAAAGGCGAGAGCCCCTTTGGGAAGGGGGGAAAGGGAAGGGGGGGAATACCCCGAGGCGGGCCCCTGGGAAAGAAGGAGATGCTGGTTGCAAAAGGCAGACAGGGGAAAGTGGGGAAGGGAAAACATCTGGGGGGACACGGTATGGACACATGGACCTGGGAAAGGGGGCACCTTGGGGAAGGGGGGGGAAGGGGGGGGAATTTTGAGGCGGACCCCGGGGGAAAGGGGGAGATACTGTTGTTAAGGCAGCCCGGGGGAAAAGGGGGGAAAGGGAGAGCATTGGGGGACAGGTGGACTTTTAACACATGGACCTGGAAAGGCGAGGACCTTGGGGAAGGGGGAAGGGTAGGGGGGGGGGATTCTGGGCGGACTCTTGGGAAAGAACATAGAACATTCCAGTGTTTCTAAAAACACTGTGAATGTTGTGGATGTTTCTAGCGTACACTGTGGATTTGGGGATGTTTTCTAGCGTAACACTGTGATGTTGTGGATGATCCTAGCGTACACGTGGATGTTGTGGATGTTCTGTGTAACACTGTGAATGTTGTGGATGTTTTAAGTAACACTGTGAATGTTGGGGAGTTTCTGCGTAACATGTGAATGTTGGGGATGTTTCTAGCGTAACACTGGGTGTTGGGGGTGTTTCAACGTAACACTGTGAATTTTGGGGATTTTCTAGCGTAACACTGTAAATGTTGGGGATATTTTCCAGGGGGGAACATGTGAATGTTGTGGATGTTCCTGCGTAAATGTGGATGTTGTGGATGTTCCTAGGTAACACTGTGGGTGTTGGGATGTTTCTAGTATAACACTGTGAATGTTGGGATGTTTCTAGCAGAACCTGTGAATGTTGTGGATGTTTCTTAAACCCTGTAAAAGTTGTGGTTGTTCTGCTAACATGGGGATTGTGGGTTTCTAGCGAAACATCGGGATGTTGGGGTATTATCGAAACCCCCGTGATGTTGTGAATGTTCTGCGTAACAATGTGGATGTTATGGATGTTTCTAAAGTAACACTGTGGATGTTGTGGATTTTTGGAGGGGAAACACTGGGATGTTTGGTTTTTCTTTTGGGAAACACTGTGGATGTTGTGGTGTTTCTAGGTAACACTGTGGATGTTGTGGATTTTTGTGTAAAAACATGGGGGGTTTTTTGGGGATTTTTTTCTAGAAAACACTGTGAATGTTGCGGATGTTTCTAGCAGAACACTGTGATGTTGGGGGATGTTTTAGCGAAACTGTGATGTTTGGATTTTCCCTTGGCGAAACACGGGGGAGGTTTGTGGATGTTTCTAGCGTAACACTCGGATGTTGTGGATGTATATATCAGAACACCGTCGATGTTGTGAATGTTTAGCGTAACAATGTGGATGTTTGAATGTTTCTAAATTTAACATGTGGTTTTGGGGATGTTTGGAGTGGAACATTGGGGGATTTTGTGGATGTTTTATTGGAACAGTGGATGTTGTGGAGTTTTAGAGTAACATGTGGATTTTTGTTGTGGATGTTTGTAGTGGAACACTGTGGTTGTTGTGGATGTTTTTTTATAAATTTTATTTTATGTTTTAAAAAAAATGGAACATGTGGATGTTGTGGGTGTTTGTAGGGAACATGTGGATGTTATGGAGTTTTAGAGTAACATGGGATGTTGTGGTGTTTGTGTGGAAACACTGTGGATGTTGGGATGTTTGTAGGGGAACATGTGGATGTTGTGGATGTTTTTAGTGGAACACGTGGAGTTGTGGATGTTTGTAGTGGAACACTGTGGATGTTGTGGATGTTTCAGAGGTAACATGTGGAGTTGTGGATGTTTGTAGTGGAAACACTGGGGATGTTGTGGATGTTTGTAGTGGAACACTGTGGTGTTGGGGGGGATGTTTGTAGTGGAACACTGTGGATGTTGTGGATTTTTGTAGGGGAAACCCTGTGGATGTTGTGGAGTTTTCAGGGAAAACACGTGGTGTTGGGATGTTTGTAGGGGAAAACACTGTGGAGTTTGGATGTTGTAGTACCTGTGGATGTTGTGGATGTTTGTAGTGGAAACTGTGGATGTTGTGGAGTTTGTAGTGGAACACTGGGGATGTGTGGATGTTTTTAGTGGAACACTGGGATGTTGGGGGATTTTTGTAGGGGAAAAACACTGGGGGTGTTGTGGATTTTTTTGTAGTGGAACACTGTGGATTGCTGTGGATGTTTTAGTGGAAACACTGTGGATGCTGTGGAGTTTTTAGTGGAAACGTGGAGTTGTGGATGTTTTTTGGGGAAACATGTGGTTTTTGGGGGTGTTTGTATGGAACACTGTGGATGTTGTGGATGTTTGTAGTGGAACATTGTGGATGTTGTGGTTTTTTTTGTGGAACACTGGGATGTTGTGGATTTTTGTGGGGAAAACACTGTGGATGTTGTGGATTTTTGTAGGGGGAACCTGTGGAACTTGCACATGGAAATAATTCAAAAATTTTGTCCTGGTTACCGTACCCCAGGTTAAAATTTGAAATCGTTAAAATTCAAAAAGCTTAAAAATAGAAAAAAAGACCAGAACCACTCAAAGGTCCGAAGGGGTTTCCCGATAGGGAAATTAGTAAAAAAAAATTACGTTATGGAAAAACACGATTAAATATTTGGGAGGTCAAAAAAGGACATCAGGGAAAAAATAAGGGAGAAGGGACTTAAGAAATCAGTTATTTAATTAAAAAAAGAAAAATTAAAAAAAAGGATGAAAAGTCAAAAGCATTATGAATTAAAGTCGCAAGAAACCCCGGGAATAAGAAAAATAAGAAAATAAGAAAGTAGGAACACTGAAAAAAGGCCTACTGGCCATCGAGGGGTCCTTACAAAACGACTCTACCTAAAACTACTCAAGAAAAACTCCCCCTACCCCCTTTACACCAATCAAAACCCGCCTCCCGCTCAATATTTGTCAGTTCTTTTAAAGCTACCCCCAAAGGTCCTAACCCCTATCCCCAGGGAAGATGTTCCACGCATCTCAACTTGTTAGAAAACAGTACTTAAATATGTCCCTTTCTAAACTAAATTTATCCCCTTAAATCTTATTCCTGGTTCTTACCTGGTTCTACCCCTCAGTACTTTATTAATGTTCCCCTTTTTTATGCCCATCATCCCCTTATACACTTCAATGATATTCCCCCACTAGCCTCTCAGAGAGTGGAGATTTAAGGCTTTTAAATCATCTTCTCGGGGGGTTCCTTTAAAAGTAAATCTTTTAGTCATTCTTTCTGTAGTTTTTAATGGTCTATGTCCATCCTGTGTAAGGGGACCAAAATGGCAGCTAATCTAAAAGAGGCCTCATAGTGATGTATAGGCTAACATTAAAAGGAAAAAAAAAGGGGGTTTAAGCCTTAAAGTTTTTTTTTATGGAAAATTTTCCTACACAGTATTTTTTAGTCAATCTTTTAAAAAAGGGGTTTAAGAGTTATGTCCACCCCCTTGTTTAGGTGACCCCATTTGGGGGGAGCATATTCCAAATAAAACAATATTGGTATAGAGCTGTAAAATAACTTTTGGATTCTGTTATTTATTTTTGAGATAAATCCAAAAGTAACTGTTCCCTTGTTGCGACATTAAGGCACTGCTGTCGGGGCTTTGATTTTGTTCCCATGATCCCAAGTCCTTTTCACATTCTGAGGGCCCCAAGCTCTACTTCACCAGATTAAGTTTTCGGGGGTTTTATTTTCATTACCAAGGGCAAGTCCCCTTACATTATCCACATTAAATTATCTCCTTTTCTCAGCCAAGCATTTTTGTTAAAATCGTCCTGGGTTCATTGATATCCTCCTCAGGTAAATTATGGCCTATTTTGTATATGAAACTTACTATGTCACTATAATCACTTATCAAGGTCTTTAAATGAAATTTGAACAAAGAGGGGCCAAAAATGTCCTTGGGGAACGCACTAGGACTAATCCCCATTGATTTCACTCCCTTAATGGAACTCTCTGCTTTATTGGTAAGCCAGCCATCCCTGCTGAAAAATTTCCCCCTATACATGAGCTGCCACTTTTCTTAAAAGTCTCTTTGAGGTATCTGTCGAAGGGTTTACTAAAAAACCAAAAAAAACAATATCATATTCCTTATCATGTCAACTGCCCCAAAAGTTCTATTGAAAAACGTCAGTAAGTTTGTCAGGCAGGAACGCCTCCGTGAATCCATTGAGATTATTTATCAAGTTTGCTCTTCAAAGGGGACTTCTGATAATGTCGCTTTAAATTTATTTAATAACTTGCCCCTATAGATTTAGGTTATTGGACGGTAATTTAAGGAGTGGACTTACCCCCGATTTGAATTGGGCCACTTAGCCCTCTTAATTCTGGCACAAAATGGTAAGGATGGACGCTTTTAATACATCGTTAATGGCGACTAAGCTCCATCTTGATTCCCTTTAAATACCTTGAAAAAACTCATCGGGTCCCCGGGGGTTATTTTGTTTCAGTTTGTCTATTGTTTTAAAAACCTGTCCCTCGGACAGTAAAATTAGTTAACTTAAATTCATCGGAACTAAAAAATTGTTAATTTTGGAATTCTTACATCTTCCTGTGTAAAAAAATGACAAAAAATAGTCTTAAATAAGAAACATTTCCAGTTATTATCCGTCAGCTGTCCATTCCCAGATTTCGAGGTCCTACTTTTTCCTTCACCTTCGCCCATACCTTGAAAGAACCCCCTTTGGATTAGTCTTTTTTCATTAGCACTCTAATTTTATAGTCACGTTTTGCCTTTCTAATCGCCTTTTTATTCTCTTTTAAGCTGAAAATGTAAATAAGAGAAAGATTATGGACGAGACAGATCCATTAAAAAATTTCTCAGGTTTTTAAATGACGAGTAAAGTAAAAAGGCAAAGTGAAAATAATGTGTATTTT
>NW_026476256.1:0-10314 GCF_026875155.1 Cherax quadricarinatus
TCTTTGGTCCTTTATCTACTTTCTCTGGGGGACAAGAATATATTAACATTAGTTGATTATGCTTCGAGTTTCCCTGAAGCCATACCCTTAAAGACCATA
This sequence comes from Cherax quadricarinatus, assembly GCF_026875155.1. NCBI lineage: Eukaryota > Metazoa > Arthropoda > Malacostraca > Decapoda > Parastacidae > Cherax > Cherax quadricarinatus. The sequence continues at coordinate 100 of NW_026476256.1, forward strand.
ACTACTACAGAGGTGGCTGAAGCCCTTTTGTCCATCTTCTCCAGAGTGGGCATCCCTAGAGAAATTTTGTCTGACCGTGGGACACAATTAACATCTGACTTAATGCAACATCTATACCAACTTCTGGGAGTGAAGCCTCTCTTCACCACACCCTATCATCCCAGCTGTAATGGGAGGATTGAGCGCCAGCATTAGATTCTCAGGTCCATTTTAAGGAAACTTTGCTCCCTTAAACCTAAGGAGTGGGATCGTTACCTACCCTGTGCTTTGTTTGCCATGAGGGAAGTTCCCAGTGACTCTTTGGTGTTTTCACCTTTTGAACTTCTCTATGGTAGACAGGCCAGAGGCCCATTGTCCATCCTTCATGACTTATGGACTAATGAGGAGGTAAATGCTGAGGTTCAGTCTTCTTACCAGTTTCTCCTTGACCTTAGATCCAAAGTTGAGGAGACCTCTGACATAGTTTCAAAAAACCTAAGCTTGTCAATGGACCAGTACAAAACCTATTTTGATTCCAAAAGTCAGAGGAGAAGTTTTAAAGTAGGTGATGAAGTTCTTGTACTTTTGCCTATCAAGTCAAATAAATTATTAGTAGCATGGAAAGGTCCATATAAAGTATTAAAAATTTGTGGGAAAGTTGACTACCTCATAGAAGTCAAGGGAAACCTAAGCATTTATCATATCAACATCCTTAAGAAATATTACCAAGGAAATTCGGTTAACTGCCTTAACAACTTTGACTTAGTTTTTCCACACGAACTTGATAAGACAACTGAAGAATGTAAAGTGTGCGTAACTGACACCTCTAACTTAGACTATGATGAAGAACTACATGACTTGGTGACTCTTGACCACTCGGGCGCAACCAACATTAATATTAATGAATCTTTGGATGACCATAAGAGACATGAACTACTTCAATGTGTGAGTAACTTTTCAGACGTCTTTACTGATATTCCAGGTGTTACCTCCACGGTAGTCCATAAGATTGACTTAGTGACGGACAATCCTATCAAACGAAAATTATACCCAGTTCCAGTTCACCTTAGGGATGCATTTGACAGAGAGGTAGACAAATTATTAAAACTAAAGATCATTGAACCTTCAGTATCTTCATATTGTTCACCAGTAGTCATGGTTAAGAAGGAGGAAATTCATATAGACTTGCTATATGACTTCAGAGGCCTTAATGCTATAACTCGGTGGGATGCTGAGCCTATGCCCTTAATAGGTAGCGATCTACACAAATTTTATGACTCTTCCTTCTTTTCAGAGATTGATATTGCGCAGGCATATCATCAAGTAATGTTAGATATTTCTTCTAAGCAGTACACCGCTTTTCCTACACACCAAGGACTGATGCAATATTGAACTATGCCCTTCGGTTTGGTAACTGCCTGTGCTACCTACGTGAGACTGATGAGAAAGGTCTTGGGTAATATGCCAAATGTTTTAGTTTATTTTGATAACATTTACGTAATGACATCTACGTGGGGCGAACATATCCAAACATTAACATCAGTTTTGCGTAGGTTACGCTCACATGGCCTCACTGCCAAGCCGAGAAATGCTTCCTTGGGTATAACAAGATTAGATATCTTGGACTGATACTTTCTAATAACTCTCTGCAGCCTCTCCCCAGTAAGATCAAAGCTTTATTAGAATTTAAATTCCCCAAAACTAAGAAGCTCATGCAAAGCTTTCTTGGTTCTGTAAATTTTTATGCATGGTTTATCCCAAACCTTACTGATCTTACAGGCATCTTATCCGACTTCCTTAAAAAGTCTGTGAAGGAACCTCTTGAACTTTCCGACATAGCTCGGGAAAAGTTTAATGAGATTAAAAGTATCTTTTCGAAAGACCCTATACTTAAGACTATTCGCTGCCTGACCACGGTAGAGTGCGGTTGTGCTCTGCACCCCTCTGCTGTTTCAGGCGAGCTACACCAGTTCGTCAACAGTCATTGAGTAGTGAGGACGTGTGCTGCTCATTTTCCAACATGGCGCTGCATAGCAAACAGGCGCATCAACACTGTTTGCGTTGAGTTGACCCGTGGGGCTGTCCAGGGGAGCCACGATGGATTTGTTACTACCGGCGATTATCCGTGATACCTACGGTATCGCAAATGAAGAGATATGTGGTGTAGCACTTAATGGGACGACACGGATTTTCGTTAAAATGACGTCAGCAAATGTCTACGAAGCAGTGGTGGATAAGTATCAAGAGACCATTATAGCCGTCAATTCAGCTGTATCAGTACGTCTTCATGATGTATCAAGATACTACACAGGGTAAAAATCAAGAATGTGCCTTTTGAAGCGACTGATTTTGTTATAAAAGATGAACTACGTAATTATGGTACGGTTCATATGGCCTCTGCAGGTCGGTGGGCCGCTGGACCTTATGCTGGAAGTTTGGAGGGAACATATTCAGTCAAAATGACCTTACGCCACCCCATACCGTCCTATATTATGCTGCAAGCATTTCGAACTCAAGTATATGTGACATATGCGGGGCAACGTCCGTACGTGTCGGCTGTGTGGGTCGTATGACCACATAGCGGCACAGTGTGGTAAGCGTCGTGGAATCTCCAAATATCGCAACAGCAACAACCGGAAGAAGTCGAGGAAGTTGAGGGACGAGAACAGTCTTATGCTCACCCGTCTCGACAACGGACATCTTGGAGTGAAGAGGTAGAAAAAGCGCAGGAAAAATGCTTTGGAGGATGCAAAACAGCGAGAAGAATCACCGTCACTGGACATAAATAAAGTATTGGAAGAGACTCTGCCCACTATGGGGGAAGAGGATGTAGCGGCATCTTTAGTGAAGGCACTGGATGTTTTGTTAGACGAGTCGATCGTCAACCATGTGGAGGATCCAGGTGCAATTTTGGGATCGGTTGAACATCATGGTGAGGCGACGGATGGAAGCATTGAGTCTAGTGTGTCGCATGGTATGACGGTAAATGTAGCAGAAGTGGAGGTGCATCACGATAGTACTAAAGAAATCCCAATGAGGTGGGGGGTAGGACGCGAAAGCGAACTGCGACCCCATCAGACTCAGACGACGTGCTTACTCCTGCCCAAAGGCCAGGAAAAAAGTCTTGGGCGGATGTACAGAGGACAGGGAACAGAGAATCCACGAAACAAGGGTTTATCAAGGTGGTTCCCAAAAAAGGGGGGGGGATAGAGGTGGTGTAAAATGTATAAGTGAAAAGTCTATACCTAGAACGAAAGGAAAACCCCATTAATTGACTTTAAGGTTTTGACAATAAATATTAACGGTTTGAGATCTGAGCGGAAGCGAAAGTGGTTTAATGAATTTTTGGTGCGTCTAGATGTGGATGTGGTATTTATCCAAGAACACAATACAGAATTGGATATGAGTTAGAAATGGATGGTTATGATGTGTATATGGAATATGCGACGAGGTTAAAAGGAGGCGTCGCCATTCTGGTAAAGGAAAATAGCCCGTTTGTAGAAACGCCATAGTGAAAGGGGGGAGGGGAGAGTGATTAGGGTGGATGGTTTATGGGGTAGAGCACACATAAGTTTTGTATGTTATATGGGCCGGCCGAGGGAGATGTACGACTTAAAACTCATTTTGTACAAGATGTATTAGTATATTATCTACGTAGTTTACCAAATGTAGCGATAATAGGGGGCGACTGGAATTGTGTAATACGACGAAAAGATGTGGAGCCTCGAGGAGCAGGTGTTGCTTGGGATTCCTGGGAGATTTATTGACGAGTGTGGGTTTAATGGATGTGTGTGGGGGGGGGTGGCATGGTGGAGCATACTTTTATTAGACGAGATTATGCGGCGAGATTGGATAGAATGTACGTGTCTAGTGCGGTTACAGTGCGGAGAGTGAATGTGATAAATGGGGTTTTTTTTTCGGATCATAGAGGAGTTGTAATGGATGTAGATATTGAGGGTGTGCCTAGAAGGGGTCCATCTTTTTGGAAATTAAATGTAAAGTTATTGAAGAGGGAGAAAGTCTTTTGTCTTTTGGGCATATGTGGGAACGCCTTGTGGTTGAAGCACCTAGAGATGTGGATTTGGTTAATTGGTGGGAAACGATAGCCAAAAAGCGAATTAAGGAATATTATATTAGTCAAGGAGTGAGATATAGTCAGTTACAATACGTTTCCAACGATATTTAGAGGGCAGTTGCGCGACTGCTATGTACAAGCGAATGCTAATTATCCTGTTATAGAAATTGAAAGAATTAAGGAGCAACTACGAAATTTACAAAACGAAAGGTTTGATGGGGAAAGGCTTAAGGGTGGAATCGAAGAGGTTTTGTGGGGAGATCGGCCGTCGGCGTGTGTGTTGAGGAATCAACACAGATGTCGCAAAGCAATGGAGTTAATGGGTTGAATGTTCAGGTAGGTATGCAGGGGTATAGAGTGAATCAGGAGTTGACGACGACGGAGGGTATGAGTGGGTATAAAGATGCATGGGTTAAATTGAAAACGCAAAGTGTTTGGAATAAGTGAAATTGCATTGCAGTCAATGGGTAGGTTTGTGCAGTGTGAGCTGGAGGAGCATGATCGTTTGATGTTGGGAGGGCGATAACGGAGTGTGAGACTTGGGAGGCTTTATCTGGGGCGCAATTGGGTAAGGCGCCAGGAATTGATGGTTGCCCAGCGACTTTTATCTTCAAAATTGAACGTTTTAAAGGGGTTTTTGGTACGTTTATTCAATATAATGAAGCGGGATGGGGTTTTAGGGGAACAACAAAGGTTGGCTGTGGTCGTCCTAGTTCCTAAAGGCGAGCCATTAACGGTTAAAGATTATCGTGCAATCTCGTTATTATGTGGTGACTATAAAATTTTTGGAAGGATCTTGGCTAACAGAATAAAAAAAGTCCTGGGCAGAGTGATTGACAAGGGACAATATGGGTGCCGGGCAGGTCTATGTATGAAGGTCACGGTATGATTAGAAGTTTTATTGAAGAAAGAGTAAGATTAGGAAAGGGGGGGTATTGGCTATAGATTGGGAGGCGGCATATGATAGTGTGGAACGGGAGACGTTATGGAAGATCATGAGATGGCAGGGGTTTGGTGCGGAAATTATATCATGGGCCAAATTAATGTATCAGGAGGCAACCTTGCGTTGTGCAGGTGAATGGGAGGTTGGGAGATCGAATTCAGATGGGAAGGGGTTTGCGTCAAGGTTGTCCCCTTTCACAAATTTTTTTTGCTTGTTTTCAAGATCCCTTTTATAGAGGGATAAGGGTTTTATTGGAAGCAAAGGGGATGGGTAATGTAAGGGATGGGGGAGCGGGCATTGTTGGATATGTCGACGATACGACGATTTTGGTGAGAGAAAACATGGATTTGATTCGGGTAGAAACGTTAGTGAAAGTTTTTGAAAAAGCTACTGGCATGACGATCAACATGGGGAAAACAAAGTATATGAATCTTGGAAAAGGGTCACGTGAGGACGGAATGGTTTTCTGAAAGGTGGAAAAGGGTGGACCAAATAAAGATATGTGGGATCGTTTATGTAAATGATTTCAAGTTAGCACAGCAAATAAATTCCGTGCGTATCGTTGACAGTGTTCTGAAGCGCCTCAGTGGTTTAAGACTGCTAATTTAAGTTTGCAACAAAGGGTGATTACAACGAATGTGCTATTATATAGTAAAACTATGGCATGTTACGGTAATATTTCCGATACTTCGTTGTGAGTTAAAAAGGCTACAAAAAAGTGTTTTAGATTCATTTGGGGAACAGGGAGCGAATGGTTAAGTAGAGCGGTTGTCACACTCCCGGTTGGCCGTGGAGGGCTGGGTCTTATAGATGTCGAAAAGAGGATAATAAGTATGTATTAAAACATAGTTATAAGCGGGAGGGAGGGGTGAAAGGAGACGGTCTTCATAGAATACATCAGATAGCGACGGTGGTGGGGGGGTAGGGAGTTCATGATAGGTGAGGCAATGTTACGGGTATTTATAAACGTGAGGGATCCTTTACATATTAAATTGAGAAATCTTGATAGGGCAGATGGTAAGGCTTTGGTAGCGGCGGTAGAAGGAGTATAATCCGATGTATGATTGGCGTAATATTTGGGGGCGTTTAAACAAATTGCGTTTAAAACCTAAAGTCAGAGAAGTTATGTATAGATTTTTACATGGAATATTGCCGTCAGGAATGGTTTTATTCTATAAGAGAATACGAGAGGATGGGGAATGCAAGGATTGTGGAGGATTGGCGACTATTTATCATACGGTGTATTTTTGCGATTGTATTGAACTTATAAGGGTTTGGATGGGTAAGGTTTAAGGTTAGTGGGGGGAGGGGTTTGCAGGTCTTGAGGGTTTTAAGTTTAGATATAACTGGGGTGAATAAAAGGGTTGAGAATGCGATTGGGTATATGATTACGGATTATATATACATGATTGGGCTATGAGGGAGGCGGACGTGCGTGCAAGAATTAATGCGTTGGGAGCAACTTTTTATAGGACACAGTGTAGGAATAAAGGGGTGTATGGAGGGAGATGGGAGAGAGATTTTAGTGAGGGTTATCGAAATTTCACATTAAGGGATTTATGGGATTTGCAAAATGGGTAAGGGGACACAACGGGTTATTTTCCTAGACTTGGGTGTGAGCATGGAGTGCTGTTTATAAGGATGTTAAATGAGTTTTGATATCTATGGGCAATATGGTTATTGCCCCGAGGGTTTCAGGAACTAAAAAGTTATCATTTAGAAATGTGTTGTACTACGATTGCATATTATCATTTATCATGCATAAATCATTTCAAGGACTTTATGATGAAAATTTTCAATGACTCAAATATGTTATAGGTGTCTTTAATGATTTGATTCAAGTGTAATGTTTATAAAAAAAAAAAAAAAAAAGTTTTTCCTAGCATAAGCTACTGGTTCTTATTTTGTTATATTTTATGCTGTGTTACAGTGTGCTTTTCAGTAATATTATATTACATGTAACTACTTGCATCATTTTTTCTTAGTTCCGCTGAGATGTAAAATTTCACATCGTAGTTTTGTTTTGTTATATTGGATGTTTTTATTGTGACTTTTAGTATTATCCCGTTTCCTTCTTTGTATCCTAAATACCTATGTATGTTAAGATCTTGTGATAATCGCCTAAATTAATGTTTGAGTATCGTGGTGCTCTGTTAAGCACCTGGAAACTTAGATTTAGTCTCACATACGTGTGTGTTGACAGGCAGAAACCTCACCTATGTGTGCTTGTGTATGTGTGTCATTGTGCGTGTTTAGTTTTTTTTTATATCTCTTCTTTTATTGTACAATCTTTATAATTTCCAGTGTTTGATGTTTTGTATAAGTAACCTTGTTAGAGATGTTCTTTAACAAATAAAACAATATCACTGTAATGTATAGTGTTGAGTGTGAGTGTATATTCACTGTAATATACGGTGTGTTGTGTGTGAGAGTGTATTACCATTGTAATATACAGTGTGTTGGGTGTGTGTGTATTACCACTGTGCAGTATGGTATCAATATTACCACTGTGCATATGTATCAATATTACCACTGTGCAGTATGGTATCAATATTACCACTGTGCAGTATGGTATCAATATTACCACTGTGCAGTATGGTATCAATATTACCACTGTGCAGTATGGTATCAATATTAGGTTTCGGGTTAAGTGAAATTCTAGTGCAGTAAGCTTTTGTCGTGTATCTTTTAATATATTTCTGCTATTTGTATCGCACTGTTTTAAATAAAATATAAAAAAAAAAAACTTAAGATTCCAGATATTAATAAAACATTTTTGTTTGAGAACCCTGAGGGTCCAATACTGGCTTAGGTGCGGTTTTTACAAACAAAACCGTTTTGGGGATCCCCCTTCCCTGAAATGTTTCCCAAAGCCGGAAACCCCTTTCCCCGCGGGAAACAAGTATCCCAAAAAGAAAAGGAATTTTTAAACCCCTTGTGTGGGGGGTATCTCCAAATTAAATTTTATTTGTGGGAAAAAAATTAAATTTTTAAAAAGGGACCCCCAAACCTTTGATTCCCTAGAAATTTTTAAAGGGGAACCCAACAGTCCCCTTTTTTGGAGGTGGACATTGGCACTCCAGGTTTTAAGTTCCATATTGTGTTATCAATTTTTTTCCATCCAATTTAATTTCTTGACTGGTTAAGCCCATGACAGCCCGTAGAAGTTTTAAAAATTTGGCCTTACGGGGACCCACATTTTAAAAAATTTTCCTGGGCCTATTCTTTTTCTTTTTTACTAAATTTTTGGGTTTTGGGGGATGTGAGGGGAAAAAAAGTTCAATAAAAAAGGGAGTAACAATATAGTAAAAAAAGTTTCATTCCCGGTACTATTTAAAAGGAAGGGTTTAAGCCCACGTTTCCCCTTTTTTTCCCCGGGGCCCTTTTCTCCCCCCCCAAACCCCCTAAAAATGATTGTTTTATTTCTGGGGGCCTTTTTAAAGTAGGGTCAAATCTAGCTCCTGCTAAACCCCTTTCCCCCCCCTCTTCCTCCCCTCCCAAAGGTGACGTGTGGGGCTCTGGTCAAACAGTAAATCACTCGACTCGCAGCTCCCAACACTACTGTAAGTACATGCCTGCCTTGCATTCTAAATGGATTTATTGGTTAAAAGCTTCACTTTTGACCAATAATAAACTTAGTCCTTTCAGTCTCGCTCTAGGTTGACTGTTGTAATAATCACCGTCTTTTGAATAATGTACACTGCCATGGAGAGTGATTATTTAACAGTGGGTAACCTGTCTATCTTTTCAGCTTGGATGACAGTGAGGGTCACCTGTCAATCAACGAGAAGAACAGGAGAAGGACTAACGTCCAGAGACTTCCCCATTTGGATCTACTTATCTGTGCACCTGAAATGAAATTGCAGGACGAAAACCCCACATCATTGCAGGGGTAAAGAACCTGCTTTCCTGTCATCGGGATACTACTCACGGCGTTAATCTGTGAAGAACTAGCCAGTGGTTGTCACCTACACCTGCGACCCCCCCCCCCCCCCCCATCATCAGCAACGGCTACGATTTCAACAAGCAGTGTCACCAACACCAGACACCCAAGTGTTAAATTAGCGTTGAATTCAGTTATCATTTATATTTTTCCTTTTTCATTTTCTTTAATGTAGGATTAATATTTCATATTTAAGTGTTTTATATTTTATATTTTCTATATAATAAAGTTTGTTTGTCTGTTATTTCTTTTTCTATTCACTAATTTTCCTGAGGAGGAGCCAGCCTGAGTAATACTGTCTGAAGTTGTTACAGGGCTGAGTAAGCCTTCACAAGAGGACATATAAACAAACACAGGGAGGACATATAAACACAGGGAGGACATATAAACACAGGGAGGACATATAAACACAGGGAGGACATATAAACAAACAGAGAGGACATATAAACACAGGGAGGACATATAAACAAACACAGGGAGGACATATAAACAAACACAGGGAGGACATATAAACAAACACGGAGGACATATAAACAAACACAGGGAGGACATATAAACACAGGGAGGACATATAAACAAACACAGGGAGGACATATAAACACAGGGAGGACATATAAACAAACACAGGGAGGACATATAAACACAGGGAGGACATATAAACAAACACAGGGAGGACATATAAACAAACACAGAGAGGAGGGGGCATGAATATATATCAATGTCTCATTAATGGGTTTTCATAGTAACAAAAACACTTTACCAGGGACATTCATATGGAAATCGCTCGCATTTAAAAGTCAAAATTTTAATGGATATTAATACACAAATTATATGAATTTCGACAAATAAAATTGCTATACATTTTCTGTTTTTGCTACAAAAAAAGAGTGAGACCTTTATTTGTCTGTTACTGAAGTTATAATATTTGTTAAACTGAAAACTTGTTATCTCCGTTACTGAAACCTGACTTTACAACACTACTGAAACCTGACTTTACAACACTACTGAAAACCTGACTTTACAACACTACTGAAACCTGACTTAAACTACTGAAACTGACTTTACAACACTACTGAAACCTGACTTTACAACACTACTGAAACCTGACTTTACAACACTACTGAAACCTGACTTTACAACACTACTGAAACCTACTCTACAACACAATGCAACCTGACTTTACAACACTACTGAAACCTGATTTACAACACTAAATGAAACCTGACTTACAACACTACGAAACCTGATCTAAAACACACTAACTGAAAAAAGAAA
>NW_026476259.1:0-10293 GCF_026875155.1 Cherax quadricarinatus
GGTGAAAGTTTTCTGTCGCCACTCTGGTAGAGTGCGGGGTTGAGTGGACTGTCATCACTTGGTAGAGTGCGAGGTGGAGTGTTACTGTCAGCCACTCTGGTAGAGTGCGAGGTTGAGTGGTACTGTCAGTCACTCTGGTAGAGTGCGAGGTTGAGTGGTACTGTCAGTCACTCTGGTAGAGTGCGAGGTGGAGTGCTACTGTCAGTCACTCTGGTAGAGAGCGTCAGTGCCAAACTTATATGTTATCAGACGGACAAATCAATTCCGAAAAGAAAATCCGTTCCCAAGTCCATAATCATTTTGGCAAAATGCTGGACGATAAGAGCGCTAAGAGGAGAGAACAATGGCTGTCATGCTGCCCTGAGTCAGCAGTGAGAGCCCAGAACAATGGCTCTCAATTTGCCTTGAGTCAAATCAATCAAATTCAGGTGTTAGACTTTCGTGGTCAGATTAATGGAGGTCAGGTAATGCCCTTGTGGTGACTTAACTCATATTTTTCTCAACCCAGCTGAAAGATAGCTCTAGGTCTTTCATGTTGCAATCAACACATTATCAGGAGCTTGCAATGTTGCAGAGAAGAGGAGGAAATCCGAGCAAGCACGATTATATATATATATATTAATATTATATATATTATATATATAATATATATATATATATATATATTATATACAATATATATATATATATATAATATATATATATAATATATATATAAAATATATAATATATAAAATATATATATATATATATATATATATATGTGTGTGTGTGTGTGTGTGTGTGGTGTACTCACCTAATTGTGGTTGCACGGGTCGAGACTCAGCTCCTGGCCCCGCCTCTTTACCGAGTGCTACTAGGTCCTCTTTCTCTCTGTTCCATGAGCTTTATCATACCTCATCTTAAAGCTATGTATGGTTCCTGCCTCCACTACCTCACTTGCTAGGCTATTCAACTTCCTGACTACTCTATGACTGAAGAAATGCCTCTTAACATCCCTTTGACTCATCTGGGTCTTCAACTTCCAATTGTGACCCCTTGTTTCTGTGTACCCTCTTTGGAGCATCCTGTCTCTGTCCACCTTGTACATTCCACGCAGTATTTTTCATGTCGTTATCATGTCTCCCCTGACCCTCCTGTCCTCCAGTGTCGTCAGTCCTATTTCCCTTAAACCTTTCTTCATAAGACATTCCCCTTAGCTCTGGAACTAACCTTGTCGCAAACCTTTGCGTGCGTGCGTGCGTGCGTGCGTGCGTGCGTGCGTGCTGTGTGTGTGTGTGTGTGTGTGTGTGTGTGTGTGTGTGTGTGTGTGTGTGTATACATACACTACACCGTGGCGTTGCTGTGTCAGACAAGTTTGGTAATAATGATATAAGACAATCCCGGTGTGGTGATACCATCCACATAACTATTCCAATAATTTATATCGAAAGAAAACTTAGCCAGTCGTCTTCCCTCTGACTCCTTCAGCGTGGCGTGCTGTTACCTTGCTCACACTCTTCCAGCCCCAGGCTGTTACCTTGCTCACACTCTTCCAGCCCAAGGCTGGTACCTTGCTCACACTCTTCCAGCCCCAGGCTGGTACCTTGCACACACTTCCAGCCCAAGGCTGGTACCTTGCTCACACTTCCAGCCCCAGGCTGGTACCTTGCTCACACTTCCAGCCCCAGGCTGGTACCTTGCTCACACTTCCAGCCCCAGGCTGGTACCTTCTCACACTTCCACCCCAGGCTGGTACCTTGCACACACTTCCAGCCCCAGGCTGGTACCTTGCTCACACTTCCAGCCCCAGGCTGGTACCTTGCACACACTTCCAGCCCCAGGCTGGTACCTTGCTCACACTTCCAGCCCCAGGCTGGTACCTTGCTCACACTTCCAGCCCCAGGCTGGTACCTTGCTCACACTTCCAGCCCCAGGCTGGTACCTTGCTCACACTCTTCCAGCCCCAGGCTGGTACCTTGCTCACACTTCCGCCCAGGCTGGTACCTTGCTCACTTCCACCCCAGCTGGTACCTTGCTCACACTTCCAGCCCAGGCTGGTACCTTGCAACACTTCCAGCCCCAGGCTGGTACCTTGCTCACACTTCCAGTCCCAGGGTGGTACCTTTTCTTTCCCCACAAAATTCCAGCCTTAGGTTGGTACCTTGCTCACACTTCCAGCCCCAGGCTGGTACCTTGCTCACACTTCCAAGCCCCAGGCTGGTACCCTTGCAAAACACTCCAAACCCCAGGCTGGGACCTTTGCTCACACTTCCAGCCCCAGGTTTGGGACCTTGCTCACACTTCCAGCCCCAGGCTGGTACCTTGCTCACACTCTTCCAGCCCCAGGCTGGTACCTTGCTCACACTTCCAGCCCAGGCTGGTACCTTGCTCACACTTCCAGCCCCAGGCTGGTACCTTGCTCACACTTCCAGCCCCAGGCTGGTACCTTGCTCACACTTCAAGGAGGAAGTGGCTGTAGAGAATTTGTCTTGAATCATTATTGTTACGACTTGATCCACGAGACGAGAAACTGGAGAAATATCAGATCGTTTGCAGGTAGTTTAGAGGAGGTTCCGGGAGTTTGAGCTCAACCTGGGAGTTTGAGCTCGACCTGATCGATCACAGATGAACGAGTGCACATGGGTGAGTGCGCGTGGGGGAATGAGTGGGTGAGTGGGCTAGGTGAGTGGGAAAGTGGGGGGGTGCCTGGGTGGTGACGTAGGTGATGCACGAGGGGTAAGTGCAATCGAACGAAAAACGCGAGAGGGAAAACCACCACTGTTGCATCATGTTGTAACATACTGTTGTCGTACAAATGTTGTAAACCCCTATGTTGTCAGTCCTGTTGTAACCACTACGTGCAGTCACTGAGTTACCACTACGTTGTCAGTACACGTTGTAACCACTACTGTTGTCATACCTTTGTAAACCCTCTTTGTCAGTAACTATGTAACCACTACTGTTGTCAGTACACTTTTGTATCCCCTATGTTGTCATACACTGTTGTAACCCACTATGTTTCCCGTAACTGTTGTAACCCTACTGTTGTCGTACACTATTGTAACCACTACGTTGTCAGTACATGGGGTAACCATCGTTGTCGTCACTGTTGGTCCACTACTGTTGTAACACTGTTTTATCCACACTGTTTCAGTACATGTTGTAACCACTACTGTTGTCAGTACCTGTTGTAACCATACGTTGTCAGTACACTGTTGAAAACCCCTACTGTTGTCATAAAAACCCGTTGTAACCACACTGTTGTCCGTACACTGTTTTAAACCATTCTGTTGTCATAACTTTGTAACCCCTACTGTTTCAGAACACTTTTTAACCACTATGTGCCAGTACACTGTTTTAACCACTATGTTGTCAGAAAAACTTTTGTAACCACTACTGTTGTCAGTACACTTTTTTAACCACTACTGTTACATACACTGTTTTAACCATATGTTGTCATAACTTTTGTAACCACTACGTTTTCAGTACACTGTTTAAAACCCCTCCTTTCATACATTGGTATCCACTTCTGTTTTCAGTACACTTTGTAACCCCTATGTTGTCATCACTTTTTAAAACCATACTGAGTCAACCTGGTTACGCACTTTGTTTTTTCAGTACACTGTTGTAACCACTACTCTTGTCAGTACACGTTTTAACCATACTGCTGTTAGTTCATGCTGTAACCCCTCTGTTGTCAGTACACTGTTTTTTCCACTCTGTTGTCTAATTGTTTTTATCCACTACGTTGCAAACATGTTTTTCTTATGTTGTCAGTACAAAGTGTATAGCTACTGTTTTCAGTACACTGTTTATCCGCTACTGTTTCGTAACTGTTGTAACCCTACTGTTGTCGTACACGTTGTTCCATACTGTTGCAGTAATGTTTAACCACTACTGTTGTCATAAACTGTTGTAACCATATTGTTTTATACACTGTTGTTCCATACGGGTTTTCATACCTGTTCTAACCACTACTGTTGTCAGTACCGTTGTAACCATACTGTTGTCAGTACACTGTTGTATCCACTACGGTCAGTACACTGTTGTAACCAACCCCGTTTTCATACACTGTTGTAACCATTTTTGTCAGTACACTGTTTTATCCACTACTGTTGTCAGTCACTTTCTAAAACCCTACTGTTGTCATAAAATGTTTATCCACCACTGTTTTCAGTACACTTTGTAACACTACTGTTGTCCCGTTCACTTTTGTAACCCCTACTGTTTTCAGTACACGGGCGTATCACCACTGTTGTCATACACTGTTTTATCCACCACTTTGTCTACACTGTTGTACCATACTGTTGTGTTCATGTTGTAACCCCAGTTGTCATCACTGTTTTATCCCACTGTTTTTCGGGGACATGTTTATCCATACTGTTGTCATACATGTTTTAACCACTACTTTGTCATCACTGTTGTTCCCCTACTGTTGTCGTATTGTTGTACGCACTGTTGTCGTACATCTTTTATCCCCCTACTGTTGTCAGTACAATTTTGTATCCGTACTGTTTTTTCAGTACACTGTTGTATCCGCAAATGTTGTCATATACTGTTTTATCCGCTACTGTTGTCAGTCACTCTTGTATCCGCTACTTTTTTCATACACTGTTGTTCCCCTACTGTTGTCGTACATGTTTATCCCCCTATGTTGTAGTAAAACCCGTTGTACCGCACTGTTGTCATACACTGTTGTATCCCTACGTTTTCGTACATGTTGTATCCACTACTGTTGCGTACACCTTTTACCCCTACTGTTGTCAGTCATGTTGTATCCACTACGTTTTTAGTACACTGTTGTATCCGCTACTGTTTCAGTCACTTTTTATCCACTACTTTCATACACTGTTGTATCCACTACGTTGTCAGACATGTTGTATCCGCTACGTTGTCGTAACTGTTGTACCCCTACTGTTGTCAGTACATGTTAAACCGTATGTTGTCGCACCCGTTTTTTTATCCATACTGTTGCAGTACACTGTTGTATCCATATGTTGTAGTAACTGTTGTATCCGCACTTTGTCATACACTGTTTTTATCCCCCTACTGTTGTCATACATGTTTTATCCGTACTGTGTCAGTCCGTTGTATTCGTACTGTTTTCGTACACTGTTGTATCCCCCGTTTCAGTACACGTTGTACACTACGTTTTTCAGTTCACTGTTTATCCACTACGTTGTCATACACTGTTGTATCCACACTGTTGTCATACATGTTTATCCGCTATGTTGTCAGTACCACTGTTGTATCCGCTACTGGTCATACACGTTTATCCACACGTTTTTCAGAACTGTTGTATCCACTATGTTGTCATACACTGTTTTAACCACATGTTGTCAGTAACGTGTTCCACTCTGTTGTCAGACACTGTTGTTTCCCCTACTGTTGTCAGTACACTACTCACAGAAATAAATAAAAGATAAAATAAAAGGACATGCTAGAGTACACAACCCATCCCGAGTACAGTAACCATCCCTTAGTACACAACACCCCCCGAGTACACGTAACCATCCCTTATACCAACACATCCTCGAGTACACACCGACAGGAACCCAAACCCCGACTGTGTCATGTGAAAATAACTAGTTCAACGTTTTTTCCAACACAGTGAGCGGACAGTCTAGATCATTTTCTCCCCGTAACGAAACCTGAGCTGGAAGCCTCAGGGGGAAAATTTTTTTGGTAACAAAAAGAGGGGTGAAGGCGTGTAACCAGGGTTTAAACCAACGTTGTCTGCTTGCAAACAGACAGCACTGCCAGACGTCACCAGAGGGGATGGTTTGGGGTGGAGGCTTCAGCAGTTTATCTGATGTTCAGCGTGACTTAAGGTCAACCTACTTTCTGATGCACATTATGTAATAATCCTAGCTTGGGGTTTTGAAGTTTGCGGGTTTTTTAAAATTAAATTAACCAAGGCTGAGGAAGATTGTTGTTGTGGCTCGGGTTTTTTGATGGGACGAAAAGAAATAGAATGACTTGGAGTGCATATAAATCTGTAGGGGAAGGAAGGCGGGGTAGGGGTCGTTCTAGGAAAGGTTGGAGGGAGGGGGGTAAAGGAGATTTTGTGTGCGAGGGGTTTTGACTTCCATCAAGCGTGCGAGAGTGTTTGATATGAGGGAGTGGAAGCAAATGGTTTTTATGACTTGATGTGCTATTGGAGTGTGAGCAAAGTAACATTTATAAAGGGATTCAGGGAAACCGGCAAGTAGGACTTGAGTCCTGGAGGTAAGAAGTACATTACCTGCACTCTGAAGGGGGGGGGGGGAGATTTTGAGTTTTTACACTGTAGTGTGGTCGCGCGTCTGGCAAGACACTGATGGAGTGAGCGATTATGAACGTATTTCTTTTCTTTTTACGGGTCATCTTGCCTCGGTGAGAAACTACCGATGTATTAATAAAAAGAATACTCGGGCCGAGACTATGCAAAATTCAAAATCTTGCCATTTTAAAAACTCACCAGACAAAAACTCCTTAGAAGTTTCAAGTTTAGAAAAAATAACTCATGTTTCCAAGTCGATAATGTTAGTATTTATGCAATTAACAACAACAGCAACAACAAAAACAAGAACAACAACAACAACAACAACAACAACAATAATAATAATAATAATAATAATAATAATAATAATAATAATAATAATAATAATAATAATAATAATAGCAGGTTGGTAGACAGCAACCACCCAGGGAGGTACTACCGTCCTGCCAGGTGAGTGTAAAACGAAAACCTGTAATTGTTTTACATGATAGTAAGATTGCTGGTGTATTTTTTTGTCTCATAAACATGCAAGATTTCAGGTACGTCTTGCTACTTCTACTTATACTTAGGTCACACTACACTTACATGTACACGTTTATGTATACACATTCATCTGAGTTTTTTTTAATTTTATCTTAATAGTTCTTGTTCTTATTGCTTTTATATCCATGGGGAAGTGGAATAAGAATCTTTCCTCCGTAAGCCGTGCGTGTTGTAAAAGTCAACTACAATGCCGGGAACAATGAGCTAGTAACCCCTTTTCCTGTAATAATTATTAAAAAGAAAAAGAAGAAAACCGTCAAAGTGGGAAGTCTGAATGTGCGTGGATGTTGTGCAAATGATAAGAAATAGATGATTGTGGATGTTATGAATGAGAAGACACTGGATGTCCTGGCTTTAAGTGAAACAAAGCTGAGGGGGGTGGGAGAGTTTCAGTGGGGAGAAATAAATGGGATTAGGTCAGGGGTTTCAAATAAAGTTAGAGCTAAAGAAGGAGTAGCAATAATGTTGAAGGATAAGTTATGGCAGGAAAAGAGGGACTATAATTGTATAAATTCAAGGATTATGTGGAGTAAAATAAGGGTTGGATGTGAAAAATGGGTTATAGTAAGCGTTTATGCACCTGGAGAAGAGAGAGGTGTAGAAATGTGGGAAATGTTGAATGAGTGCGTATGGAGTTTTGAACCAAGTGTGAGAGTACTTGTGGTTGGGGATTTCAATGCTAAAGTGAGTAAAAATGTTGAGGAGGGAGTAGTAGGTAAATTTGGGGTACCAGGGATAAATGAAAATGGGGAGCCTTTAATTGAGCAATGTATAGAAAAAGATTTGGTAATAAATAATACATATTTTATGAAAAAGAGGATAAATAAATATACAAGGTATGATATAGCATGTAATGAAAGTAGTTTGTTAGATTATGTATTGGTGGATAAAAGGTTGATGGGTAGGATCCAGGATGTACATGTTTATAGAGAGACAACTGATATATCGGATCATTATTTAGTTGTAGCTACAGTTAGAGTAAGAGGTAGATGGGACGAAAGGAAAATGGCAACAACAAGTGAGAGAGTTGAAAGTGTATGAACTATGGGAGGAGGAAGTTAGAGTGAGATATAAGCAACTATTAACAGAGAGGTGGGCTGGTGCAAGTATGAGTAGTGATGGGAGGGTTGAAAAAGGGTTGGAATAGTTTTAAAAATGCAGTATTAGAATATGGGCAGAAGTTTGTGGTTATAGGAGGGTGGGTGCAGGAGGAAAGAGGAGTGATTGGCGGAATGATGAAGTAAAAGGTGTGATAAAAGAGAAAAAGGTAGTTTACGAGAGGTTCTTATAAAACAGAAGTGTTATAAGAAGAGCAGAGTATATGGAGAGTAAAAGAAAGGTGAAGAGAGTGGTGAGAGAGTGCAAAAGGAGAGCAGATGATAGAGTGGGAGAAGCACTGTCAAGAAATTTTGCAGAAAATAAGAAAATTTTTTGGAGTAAGATAAACAGGTTAAGAAAGCCTAGGGAACGAATAGATTTGTCAATTAAAAACAGAGTAGGGAAGTTAGTAGATGGGGAGATGGAGGTATTGGGTAGATGACAGGAATATTTTGAGAAACTTTTAAATGTCGATGAAGAAAGGGAGGTGGTAATTTCATGCACTGGCCAGGGAGGTATAACATCTTTTAGGAGTGAAGAAGAGCAGGATGTGAGTGTGGGGGAGGTGCGTGAGGCATTACGTAGAATGAAAGGGGGTAAAGCAGCTGGAACTGACGGGATCATAACAGAAATGTTAAAAGCAGGGGGGGATATAGTGTTGGAGTGGTTGGTATTTTTGTTTAATAAATGTATGAAAGAGGGGAAGGTACCTAGGGATTGGCAGAGAGCACGTATAGTCCCTTTATATAAAGGGAAGGGGGACAAAAGAGATTGTAAAAATTATAGGGGAATAAGTTTACTGAGTATACCAGGAAAAGCGTACGGTAGGGTTATTATTGAAAAAATTGAAGGTAAGACAAAGAGTAGGATTGCAGATGAGCAAAGAGGCTTCAGAGTGGGTAGGGGATGTGTAGATTAAATGTTGACATTGAAGATTATATGTAAACAGTATTTAGATAAAGGTAGGGAAGTTTTCATAGCATTTATGGATTTAGAAAAGGCATATGATACGGGAGCAATGTGGCAGATATCGCAAAGTATATGGAATAAGAAGTATGTTACTAAAGGCTGTAAAGAGTTTTTATGAGGATAGTGAGGCTCAGGTTAGGGCGTGTAGAAGAGAGGGAGATTACTTCCTGGTAAAAGTAGGTCTTAGACAGGAATGTGTAATATCATCATGGTTGTTTAATATATTTATAGATGAGGTTGTAAAATAGGTAAATGCTAGGGTGTTGGGGAGAGGGGTGGAATTAAATTATGGGGACTCAAGTACAAAATGGGAGTTGACACAGTTACTTTTTGCTGATGATACTGTGTTTATGGGAGATTCTAAAGAAAAATTGCAAAGGTTAGTGGACGAGTTTGGCAGGGTGTGTAAAGGTAGAAAGTTGATTTTGAACATAAAATAAGATTTAAGGTGATGAGGGTATCAAATGATTTAGATAAAGAAAAATTGGATATAACATTGGAGAGAGGGAATATGGAAGAAGTGAATGTTTTAAAATATTTGGGAGTTGACGTGTCAGCGGATGGGTTTATGAAGGATAAGGCTAACCATAGAATTGATGAAGGAAGAAAGGTGAGTAGTGTGTTGAGGTATCCGTGGAGACAAAAAAAAAACGTTATCTATGGAGGCAAAGAAGGAATGTTGATAGTAGTACCAACACTCTTATTGGATGTGAAGCTTGGGTTGTAAATGCAGCAGCGAGGAGGCGGTTGGAGGCAGTGGAGATGTCCTGTCTAAGGGGAATGTGTGGTGTAATATTATGCAGAAAATTCGGGAAATGTGGAAATTAGGAGAAGGTGTGGAGTTAATTTAAAAGTATTAGTCAGGGGCTGAAGAGGGGTGTTGAGGTGGTTTGATCATTTAGAAAGAATGGATTAAAGTAAATGACATGGAGAGTGTATTAAATCTGTAGAGGAAGGAAGGCTGGGTAGGGGTCGTCCTCGAAATGGTTGGAGGGAGGGGGTAAAGGAAGTTTTGTGGGCGAGGGGCTTGGACTTCCAGCAAGCATGCGTGAGCGTGTTAGATAGGAGTGAATGGAGACGAACAGTTTTTGGGACCTGGGGAGCTGTTGGAGTGTGAGCAGGGTAATATTTAGTGAAGGGATTCAGGGAAACCGGTTATTTTTATATAGCCGGAATTGAGTACTGGAAATGGGAAGTACAATGCTGCACTTTAAAGGAGGGATTTTGGGATATTGGCAGTTTGGAGGGATATGTTGTATATCTTAATATATGCTTCTAAACTGTTGTGTTCTGGGCGCCTCTGCAAAAGCAGTGATCATGTATGAGTGAGGTGAAAGTGTTGAATGATGACGAAAGCATTTTATTTTTGGGGATTTTCTTTCTTTTTGGGAAATCATCGGTCTATGGCCTTAGTGTCCCTTTTGCCCCCAATAAAAAAT
>NW_026476261.1:0-2500 GCF_026875155.1 Cherax quadricarinatus
ACACATATTTGATGACTGTGGCACTACATACTTGATGCTCTATGGCAGTAAATCCCTGATGCACTGGGGTTTTAAAAATCCTTGCCAGTGGCAGTACATGCTGCGCATTTGGGGCAGTCCCTTTTTGAGCTCTTTGGCAAAAATACCTGACGCACTGTGGCAGTCATGCATGACGCACTGTGGCGTACAGCATGAGCACTGTGGCAGTACATATTGAAACTCTATGGCAGTAAATACCTGACGCACGTGGCAGTACATGCATGACGACTGGGGCAGTACATGCATGAGCATGTGGCAGTAAAACTTGATGCACTGTGGCACTACATACTTGATGCTCTATGGCAGTAAATACCTGATGCACTGTGGCAGTACATGCATGACGCACTGTGGCAGTACATGCATGACGCACTGTGGCAGTACATACTTGATGCTCTATGGCAGTAAATACCTGACGCACTGTGGCAGTACATGCATGACGCACTGTGGCAGTACATGCATGACGCACTGTGGCAGTACATGCATGACGCACTGGGGCCCAGTGCATGCATGACGCACTGTGGCAGTAAAATGCAGACGCTCTGTGGCAGTACATGCATGACGCACTGTGGCAGTACATGCATGACGCACTGTGGCAGTACATGCATGACGCACTGTGGCAGTACATGCATGACGCACTGTGGCAGTGCATGCCATGACGACTGTGGCAGTACATGCATGGACGCACTGTGGCAGTACATGCATGACGCACTGTGGCAGTGCATGCATGACGCACTGTGGCACTACATAGTTGATGCACAGTGGTAGTACATACCTGATGCACAGTGGCACTACCTACTTGATGCACTGTGGCACTACATACTTGATGCACTGTGGCACTACATACTTGATGCACTGTGGCACTACATACTTGATGCACTGTGGCACTACATACTTGATGCACTGTGGCACTACATACTTGATGCACTGTGGCAGTACATACTTGATGCACTGTAGCAGTACATACTTGACGCACTGTGGCAGTACATGCATGACGCACTGTGGCTTTACATAACTCATCTTTGAACGAAGCCCTGCATTAGCCCTAGTGGATGGTACCACTATGGCCCCGCCTCCTCCTGCTTCGTGTCACCTGACTACAGTACTTAAGCCACGTCAACGGCCCTGTGCTGTAACTTCTACAAGATTGATGCACTGAACACATCGACTCCCGACTGAGGGACTGATTACCTCAAACTCTTTCTCTCCTTATACCTTCCTGCTTTGTATAAGACTGATGAAGCCACTGTGTGGCTTCATCAGTAAAGATTCAGTAAAGATTCCCGTATGTTGTATAAGTGTCTCAAATATTCACATTGTCGGTTTTCAAAACCATTCATCAAAACTGGCATATTGCCAGACAAGTGGAAAGGCAGTGACGGTTCCGTTAGCCTCGAAATATAGACCATAAGCCTTACTTCCATAGCTGTTTAAAATTTTTGGAATTAATAATTTGCCGAAACAATTTGTTGCCATCTTGAAAGACATAAATTGATTAATAAATTTCAGCACGGTTTTACAAAGGGGCGTTCCTGTCTTACGAATTTACTAACTCTCTTCAATAAGGTATTTGAGGAGGTAGATCATAGTATTGAATATTTATATTGTGTATATGGACTTCAGTAAGGCTTCGATAGAGTTCCACATCAGAGGCTGTTGAGAAAACTTAAGGCACTCGGAATAGGAAGAGAATTTTTTTCCTAAGTAGAGGCGTGGTTGACAACAAGAAGCGATAGTTTGCATAAATGGGGAGAAATCAGAATGGGGGCACGTCACAACGGTGTTTCACAGGGGTCAGTGCTGACCCTTTGTTGGGTTTACAATTTACATTAAACGACAGAGATGAGGGAATAAATAGCTACATAACCAAATTTGCTGATGATACCAAAATAGGCCGTCCAATTAATTCTAATGAGAACATTAGAGCATTCCAGGACGATTTGAATAGACTGATGCAGTGGTTGAAGAAGTGGCAGATGCAGTTTAATATAGACAAATGCAAAGTTCTAAATGTTGACAGGAAAATAACCATGCCACATTATAAACTAAATAATGTAGATGTTAACATTACGGACTGCAAAAAGGATTTAGGAGTTTTGGTTAGCAGTAATCTGAAACCAAGACAACATTGCATAAGTGTTCGCAATAAAGCTAACAGAATTCTAGGCTTCATATCAAGAAGTATAAATAATAGAAATCCTCAGGTTGTTCTTCAACTCTATATATCTTCGGTTAGGCCTCATTTAGATTATGCTGCTCAGTTCTGGTCACTGACTTGCAGAATGGATATAAATGCACTGGAAAACGTGCAGGGGTAGATAACAAAGTTAATCACGTGTGTCAGAAATCTTCCCTGTGAGGAAAGACTGAGGGCCCTGAATCTGCACTCTCTAGAAAGGCGTAGAATTAGGGGGGAGGGGGGTATGATTGAGGTGTATAAATGGAAGACAGGAATTAATAAAGG
>NW_026476261.1:7500-10775 GCF_026875155.1 Cherax quadricarinatus
TCCGCTAATCCCTAGGTACCTTCCCCTCTTTCATACATTTATTAAACAAAAGTACCAACCACTCCAACACTATATCCCCCCCTGCTTTTAACATTTCTGTCATGATCCCATCAGTTCCAGCTGCTTTACCCCCTTTCATTCTACGTAATGCCTCACGTACCTCCACCACACTTACATTCTGCTCTTCTTCACTCCTAAAAGATGGTGTACCTCCCTGGCCAGTGCATGAAATTACCGCCTCCCTTTCTTCCTCAACATTTAAAAGTTCCTCAAAATATTCTCGCCATCTACCTAATACCTCCCTCTCCCCATCTACTAACTCCCCTACTCTGTTTTTAACGGACAAATCCATACTTTCCCTAGGCTTTCTTAACTTGTTTAACTCACTCCAAAAATTTTTCTTATTTTCATTAAAATTTCTTGACAGTGCCTCTCCCACTCTTTCATCTGCTCTCCTTTTGCACTCTCTCACCACTCTCTTCACCTTTCTTTTACTCTCCATATACTCTGCTCTTCTTATAACACTTCTGCTTTGTAAAAACCTCTCGTAAGCTACCTTTTTCTCTTTTATCACACCCTTTACTTCATCATTCCACCAATCACTCCTCTTTCCTACTGCCCCCACCCTCCTATAACCACAAACTTCTGCCCCACATTCTAATACTGCATTTTTAAAACTATTCCAACCCTCTTCAACCCCTCCCACTACTCATCTTTGCACTAGCCCACCTTTCTGCCAATAGTCGCTTATATCTCGCCCGAACTTCCTCCTCCCTTAGTTTATACACTTTCACCTCCCTCTTACTTGTTGTTGCCACCTTCCTCTTTTCCCATCCACCTCTTACTCTAACTGTAGCTACAACTAAATAATGATCCGATATATCAGTTGCCCCTCTATAAACATGTACATCCTGGAGCCTACCCATCAACCTTTTATCCACCAATACATAATCTAACAAACTACTTTCATTACGTGCTTCATCATACCTTGTATATTTATTTATCCTCTTTTTCATAAAATATGTATTACTTATTACCAAATTTCTTTCTACATATAGCTCAATTAAAGGCTCCCCATTTACATTTACCCCTGGCACCCCAAATTTACCTACTACTCCCTCCACAACATTTTTACCCACTTTAGCATTGAAATCCCCAACCACCATTACTCTCACACTTGATTCAAAACTCCCCACGCATTCACTCAACATTTCCCAGAATCTCTCTCTCTCCTCTACACTTCTCACTTCTCCAGGTGCATACACGCTTACTATAACCCACTTTTCACATCCAATCTTTATTTTACTCCATATAATCCTTGAATTTATACATTTGTAGTCCCTCTTTTCCTGCCATAGCTTATCCTTCAACATTATTGCTACTCCTTCTTTAGCTCTAACTCTATTTGAAACCCTGATCTAATCCCATTTATTCCTCTCCACTGAAACTCTCCTACCCCCTTCAGCTTTGTTTCACTTAAAGCCAGGACATCCAGTTTCTTCTCATTCATAACATCCACAATCATCTCTTTCTTATCATTTGCACAACATCCACGCACATTCAGACTTCCCACTTTGACAATTTTCTTATTATTATTCTTTTAGTAATCTTTACAGGAAAAGGGGTTACTAGCCCATTGTTCCCGGCATTTTAGTTGACTTTTACAACACGCATGGCTTACGGAGGAAAGATTCTTATTCCACTTCCCCATTGATATAAAAGGAAAAGTAATAAGACCAAGAACTATTAAGATAAAATCAAGAAAACTCAGATGAGTGTGTATAAATAAACAGTGTACATGTATGTGTAGTGTGACCTAAGTGTAAGTAGAAGTAGCAAGACGTACCTGTAATCTTGCATTACTTATGAGACAGACAAAAGACACCAGCAATCCTACCATCATGTAAAACAATTACAGTCTTTCGTTTTACACTCACTTGGCAGGACGGTAGTACCTCCTGGGTGGCTGCTGTCTACCAACCTACTACCATATATATATATATATATATATTATATATATATATATATATATATTATATATATATATATATATATATATATATATTATAATTATATATTATATATATATATATATTATATTATATATATATATATATTTACATATATATATATTATATATATATATATATATATATATATATATATAATATATATATATATATATATATATATATTATATATTATATATATATATATATGTATTGTAGGTAGTAGGTTGGTAGACATCAACCGCCACGGGAGGTACTACCGTCTGCCAAGTGAGTGTAAAACGAAAGCCTGTAATTGTTTTACATGATGGTAGGATTGCTGGTGTCTTTTGTCTGTCTCATAAACATGCAAAATTTCAAGTATGTCTTGTTACTTCTACTTACACTTAGGTCACACTACACATACATGTACAAACACATATATACACACCCCTCTGGGTATTCTTCTATTTTCTTTCTAGTTCTTGTTCTTGTTTATTTCTTCTTATCTCCATGGGGAAGTGGAACAGAATTCTTCCTCCATAAACCATGTGTGTTGAAAGAGGCGACTAAAATGCCGGGAGCAAGGGGCTAGTAACCCCTTCTCCTGTATAAATTACTAAATTTAAGAGAAACTTTCGTTTTTTCTTTTTGGGCCATCCTGCCTTGGTGGGATACGGCCGGTGTGTTGAAAGATTATTATATATATATTATATATATATATATATATATTATATATATTTTATATTATATATATTATATATATTATATATATATATATATATATATATTATATATTATATATATATATATATATATATATATATATATATTTTAAAATATATATAATATATATATATATATATATATTTTTTTTTTTATTTATCACACCGGCCGATTCCCACCAAGGCAGGGTGGCCCGAAAAAGAAAAACTTTCACCATCATTCACTCCATCACTGTCTTGCCAGAAGGGTGCTTTACACTACAGTTTTTTAAACTGCAACATTAACACCCCTCCTTCAGAGTGCAGGCACTGTACTTCCCATCTCCAGGACTCAAGTCCGGCCTGCCGGTTTCCCTGAATCCCTTCATAAATGTTACTTTGCTCACACTCCAACAGCACGTCAAGTATTAAAAACCATTTGTCTCCATTCACTCCTATCAAACACGCTCACGCATGCCTGCTGGAAGTCCAAGCCCTCGCACACAAAAAAACCCCTTTCCCCCCCTCCAACCCCTTTCCCAGGGGGACCCCCTACCCCCCCTTCCTTCCCCTCAGATGGATA
>NW_026476263.1:0-10246 GCF_026875155.1 Cherax quadricarinatus
CAATCGCCCCAAAAGGGCTTCATACACTCTCTTCGGGGGCACATTCGGCACTCGCCTTTTAATCATTCCCCGCTCTAGAAGATTACTTAGTCCCAGGCAACGTGTACTTTTATATATAACACTACAAGAGAGAGAGAGAGAGAACATTGTATTACATACTAAGTTTCATATGGGTTCTTTTATAATAAAGATCACATTTTATTTAATCAGATCAATCTCCTAATGATAATCCCCATATTAAATTGACATGTGTCTAAGGACAACTAGACCAGAGCTGGATTTGACATCTTGTTACGGAAAGGGGCCAAAACAGGCCTACAGACATGGCCCCTGACGTAACAAATGGGATGCCTGTCCGAGATGCCTTTTGATCCAAGGTGCTGGAGACAATGGCCATTTCGATCGACTATGTCTACAGTCGAACACCTGGAGTAGTTTCCTCTCTTGTGGAGTAAAAACATTTTTATAATGTCAGGATCTTCGGAGGAACAAGTATAGTTTCCTGCTGAAATTCTGAAACATCAGATAAGGGAGCTAAGGTCCCAACTTAATATTTGACTTTCCGTATAGAGAAATCTCAAGAGCAGGAAATTGGTAACTTGAGTGCTAATATTGACTCCCAGCAATGATGGCTACTGATGTTTGCCTCTCACATACCACTCACCCAGAAGACAAGCAACTACGGGGTATAAGGAACTGTCGAGTATGTCTCTACCTTTTCTTCCCCATTGCTATGGTATTGGCGACACCATTACTGAGTCGAGCGAAAGGATTGATTTTGGCAGATTCTTGGTGTCCCCCTATACGTTTTGAGCTCTGAAAATTGGCTCGTCTTCCTCTCTGTGCTTGGAGATACCATGGGCATCCACATAACAGGAACTAGCATGGTTGGTGTTGTTGTTTGTGCCCCTCATAAGACCAAGAATTTCAGTCATTTTCAGTGAGTCACTGCTGTCCTGGGACGAAGCATATCGTGGTAGTTGGTATATTGAAAGGATACAAGTTAAGTGATGACATTTAGGAACAGAACCTACTCTGGTTCCTTGATGTTCGCTGCAAATTCATGTGGACTTCATTAATCTGTTCTGCAGCCTTGTTGGTATATATATATTAATATATATATATATATATATATTATATATATATATATTATATATATATATATATATATATACAGGAAGGCCCCGCTTTACGGCGTTTCACTTTATGGCGTTTCCGCTAATACAGTCATTTCAAATTATGATCAAAACTCGCTATACGGCTCCCCCCACCTGGCTTTCTAATACGGTCACCGCGCCCCACCTTGTTTGTTTACATTCTTTGTGAACTCAGTAAGCACTAAGTCTCTCCATTTTGTCTGGAAACTCCAAAATTTCAAATGTTTTTAAAAGTTATTTCATATTTTTATATATACTCTGATAATTATACTTATGTTATACCTGTACTTAAATAAACTTACATACTGTGCTGGCATGCAGGTACACATTAAAATCAGTAAGAGTGTCTTATGTCTCCAGACGTCATATTAGTAATGATAATAATAATCATCGAGTCTCATTTAAATGTCGTATATTACGTTAAATACACATTTTCATTAATCCATCTATGATATTTTTTCAAAATTATATAATAAACACGATACATAACATAAAAAGATGATAAATACACCCCACAATAGAATAAATAACATAAATATGAGATGTGGTAGCAAACGACTTGCACAAGTGACGCCATATTAGAAATGCTAATAATAATAATAATAATCACCGAGTCTCTTAAATTTTGGGATTTTACTTTTAATATAACATTTTCTTTAAAATCCACCCAGATATTTTTTTAAAAAAAAAAAAAATTTTAATAAAACACAAACCATAACTTTTAAAAAAAATGAAAAATTTCACCCTTTAAATAAAATAAAAAAAAACTTTAAATATGAGTGTGGTAGCCAGATAATTGTACAAGTGTTTCCAAAAAAACATTTTTTTTAAATTTCTAACATAAAAAAAAATTGTTTTTAACGGGGGGGGGTAACTGAAAAAAATTTTTCCCTTTTTTTTCGTATGTTGTAAGTAAGTTTATTCAGGTATACACAAAAAACAGTTCCCTTTAGATTATCATTTTTTAAAAAAACAATGTGTAGAAAACCCTAGGAAAACCCCCCCCAAAAGTGATTTGACTTTTTTCCCATTGTTTTCACTCAGACCCATCATTTTTCTAAAAAGATTTTTACATGAGAAGGGGGAGTGTTCTTCTTTTTTTATTCCCCCGTATCAATTAGGAAAACCCTGTCCCCCCCCCCCCCTTTGGGGAAACCCTTGTCCAAAAACCAGAGTGTAACTTTGTTTAAAAAAACTTCCCTTGGCCTGGTTTGTTTAAAAAACTCTGGGGCCTGCCCCCTCTAAAGTATCATTCTTTCTCTCTCTCATTTATTCGTTTTATTCATTTATTTTATCCTGGCCCCTACATTAAAACTACAAATTTTTTAAAGGGTAAGAAATGAGTGAACTGTTTTATACATTTTATCGCTCGGGGATTTTTTAAATTTTAATTTGAATATTATGTTTTTGGGGGGTTTTTTTTTGGGTTTATGGTAGCCCGGCTATTTCCAAAACTTTACCACCCTGTTTTTTTTACAAAAAATTTACAAATCATCTCCCCTTTTTTTTAAAAGGTAAGTAATGGTGAACTGTATATACATTTTATAGTCGGGGATGCTTAAATATAAAAGTTTTTTATGTGTAGGGGGGGTTTGGCCGGTTTATGGTAGCCTGGCTACTACCATACATACCACACTTGATTTCTTACAATAAAATACTACTTGTCTCCCCCTAGTTTAAAGGGACTATAAATATTTTAAGGTAAGTAATGAGTGCACTATGTGTGTATTTTTACTTTTTTATTGTTTTTTGATTTCCTGGTTTATTGCTAACTTAATAATTTTTACTGTAAACTTGTTTTTTTAGTGTTTGTATGCTTTGGGAAATGGAAAAAAAGGGTGTTTTTTCTTTACCCGGGGGTTCTGCTTTACGGCGGGTTTGCCCGGAACCTAACCAGTCGTATAAATGGGGCCTTCCTGTATTTTATATTATATATTATTTTATATATATATATTTATATATATATTATATAATATATATATATATAGGGTTTAAAGGTAATATTTTATATCATATTGTTAGGGGCATAATACTGTTATTGGGTTTTGTAGTGGGGGAAACCCCTAATTTTCAATGCTGGTTGCAGTTCAGGGATGACGTTTTCCCCAGTCAGTGACCCAAACCCGAGTCCGGGTTTTAACCCCTCAGTGGTAGTTAGTAGGTTCACCATTTTGCTCTGAGTAGGGTTCCCCAAAATCGCTCAGAGTGCTTAACACTCTCTTTGGGCACATTCAGGCCCCTCAGCCTTTAAAAACATTCCCCCCCCTTAGAAGATTTTCTTTTGTCCCCCGGCAACGTGTACTTTTATAAACAAAAACAAAAAGAGAGGAGAGGGGAGAACATTGTTTACTTTCTAAGTTTTATAGGGGGTTCCTTTTTTTTTAAAAGATCAAATTTTATTTAGGGCCCGATCAATCTCCTAATGATAAACCCCCTAAATTTAAAATTTCATGTGTCTAAGGACAACTAGGGCCAGAGCTGGATTCGACCCTCTTGTTACGGAAAAGGGGCCCAAAAAGGCCTATAGGGCATGGCCCCTGTGTAAACCAAAGGGATTTCCGGAGTGTTTGAGGTCTGCAGGGAAATGTAGCAGGGATGCAGGAAATGTAGCAGGCATGCAAAAAAATGTGCAGGCAGAAAAAGTGTAGAAAGGGTTGCCCGAAAAATGTAGCCCGGCATTTTCAGAAAGTTTTAGCAGGATGCAGGAAAATGTTTGCAGGGAGGGAGGAAGTGTTTGCAGGCTTTCAGGGGAAATGTACAGGCATGCAGGAAGTGTAGCAGGCTTTCAGGAAAATGTAACCCGGCATGCAGCCCCAAATGTAGAAGGCCCTTCCCAAGCCAGAAATTTGTCTTCAATAAAGGTATGTTACACCCAAAACCCTTTAAAAGGGGGTGGGGCCCCTACAGATGTAAAAACTATAGGGCCAAAACCAAAATTACAATTGCCCAAACCAAAATCTTCGAGGAAAATCGTGGCCCCAGGAGCTATATTCATTTATAACGGCACAAAACATTCTCAACCCCTCCCAATTTGGATTCAGGAAAAATAAACACACTAATGATGCAATTGTACAAAGGGCTAGATTTGCTTTACCAGCATTGGAAAAGAACGAATATCCGTAGGAATTTTTTTTGACCTAAGAAAAAGCTTCTGACACAGTAGACCACGGCATCCTACTCCACAAACTTGACCATTATGGTATAAGAGGCCATGCGCTTGCACATTTTAAACCCTACCTACAAATAGGTATCAGTATGTCACCATTAAAGACACAGCCTCATCAACACGGCCACTTGATACTGGAGTTCCACAGGGAAGTGTCCTTGGCCCCCTGCTCTTCCTCATTTACATCAATGATCTTCCAAAATTTTTCCAACACCTGAAAACCATTCTCTTTGCTGAGGGACACGACTTATGTCATCTCCCACCCTAATCTTGCCACCCTAACACCATTGTTAATGAGGAAGTTGTTCAAAAAATCGACTTGGATGACAGCCAAAAAACTTACACTTAACACTGACAAAACCCACTATATTTTGTTTGGTAGCAGAGCAGGTGTGCACAACTAACATTAAAATCGACAACACTTTAATTGCCAGACATAATGAGGGAAAATTCCTAGGCCTATACCTCAACAACAACCTGAATTTCAGTACCCATATCCAACACATAACAAAAAAAAATATCCAAAACGGTTGGAATCCTCTCCAAGATACGATACTACGTGCCGCAAACTGCCCTTCTCACACTATACCATTCACTCATTTAATCCATACCTCACCAATGCTATTTGTGCTTGGGGGAAAAAAACCTGAGAAAAACACACCTAAACCCAAATTAAAAACCCAAAAACAAAAAAGTTTGCTTTAAGAATAATCAAAAAATCCTATCTCTGGAAACCCCCCTCCCCCCCCACTTTTCACAGATCAAAAACTTACTCTCCTTTCCCAAGCACCCAACACTTTACTACGGGTTGAAAATTAAACTTCTACGGTCCCTTTTAAATTTACAATTTTAAACCCCTTGACCAAAATGCTTTTTTTGTTTTGGTTGTGAAAAGGCCCCACGGGCAAAACACCAGACAAAAAACATTTTTAAAGACATGACCCGTGTCCGACAAAACCCCTTTAAAAAAATTCCATGTATGTAAAAGGGGCCCTAAAATCTGGAAAAACCCTCCCTAAAAGCTCTAGAACTGCAGACACATTTTCACTTTAAAAACTCCCGGTGAAAAACATCTTATCCCCCCTTTGATACACCCCGCATCTAAAAAACTGAAAACCCCTGTTCAACTTGCATTTCATTTCACCCCCCCTTAACTTTTAACCACAAAAATTCGAATTTTAATAAAAAATTTTGAACCCTTTAGCAAAGTCATAGGTTTGTTTTGAAAACTAAAATATAAAACTGGTTTTTGTGCCAAAAAAAAAAGCATTTACATTGTTTAAAATTCAAAAAAATATAATAAAGTCACTTAGTTTAAATACCAGTTTACCCCTTTAATCTGTTTTAAATTTTAGAGTTAAAAATTTAAAATCTACGTCTGCCCGAAAAGGCCTAGCCATGCTAGGTGTCCTAGTGGCCCCCTCTGTAATTGTATTTTTTTAACAGGAAAAAAAACACAATTTTTCCAAAATCTGTAAACCCCGCTTTGTAATTTTTTTTAGGGGAATTTAAACTTGTTTGGGACTGATTGATTGATTGATCCCGTAATCCCTGATTAATTTTTAAAATTTTTTTTTTTTAAAAATTACACCCCCCCCCCCCCCAAGATTTTAGCCCTGCTCAATATCGTTCCCTCGACCTACGACCTTTCCCATCTGGCAGCGGGGCTGGGCGGGGCTGATACATGCCACGTAAACTATTTGACGATATTCGGGGGGCCAATGCGCCATGCGGGGCAGCATCAGTTTGATTTAACCTCCCCTATCGCAGATCATACGTTTGTATTAAAATGTACTAACTAGGCAGTAAATTTCCCATGGTCCCTAAGAGGAAGTCTGAATTTTGCGCTGGGGATTTGTGGCCCAAGGAAAAGGGTCTTACTCTCGAACCCCTATTTGTTTTCCCCTGTTGCACATAATCTGTTTTGTATCTGTCTGCTTGTATATCTGTCTGTATCTGTTATGTCTGTCTTTTGTTTTCCTGGGTGTGTCTGTCAAAACCCGGGGTGTTGTCTTTCTGTCTACCTGTGTGTCTTTCTGTCTACCCGGTGCCTGTCTTTTTTGGAGCTTGTTTTTGTTTTTTCAGAGCCCGCCCCATGAACCAACGGCCTTACACACGGGAAACAAAAGTGTCACACTTCATTTTTGATGCAAAAATCACTCACGGCTTATTTTTTTTTATCACAATTCATCTAATACGACATAATAAACAAAATAAAAAAACATAAAAAAACCCGTTTTACATTCCCAGGAAAAGAAAAAAATATGAACTTTTAAATGCTTTTAAAAATCCCCAAACTTGCCCCCTGTGCTGGATGCAGCTACACATTAAAATCATTAGAGTGTGTTATTGGGCTTGAAGTTTCCATATTTAAAAATAATTTAAAAATAACAATTTAATCACTTGAGGCACATTAAATGTGTATAAAAATAAATATAACATTCTGCTTAATCTGTCTAGATTTTTCAAAATTAATAATGAACAGATATGTAACATTAAATTAACAAAAATTTGAGATTTTTTCCCAGCCCTTGACGAGTGAAAAAAAAACATTCGTGCCCGGGCTTGTAACAACAACAACAACATTTTGTTTACAAAACTCAAAAAACCTTCTACACTCTCTTTATTTTTTTAATTTTGTTTACCCCCCTCTCACTCTATATTAAGACTCAGATTTTTAAAGGTAAGTAATGAGAAACATATATTATTTATATTTAATAAAAAATTTTTTATTTTTAATTTGTAATACGTTTTATTGTAATAAAAATTGCCCTCCCACCGACTTTACGCCCGGGTTTGGTTTCCCGAGAAAGGTCGAAGCGAAATGGTCGTAAGTCAACTTTCTACTGAATTCAACAAAAACATTTTTGTAATGATTTTATTTTTTGTTTTTTTTGGTATTTCAGTTTTACTTTTTTATGTTGTTAGTACTGTATTTTATACAGTAAGGGTTTAGGAAAAACACTGTGTAAAACACAAATAGTTTTTTTTCCCAAAAATTTTGGGCATAAAAAACAGGGTCGAAAGTCGAGGGGTCGAAAAGTCAAGCGGTCGAAGCAGATGGTAGGTGTATTTTAATTTTTTTTTTTTTAAAAAGCGGCCGTCTCCCCCGAGGCGGGTCACCAAAAAGAAAGAAAACCCCAAAAAAAAAATACTTCATCATCAAAACAACACTTTTACCACACTCACACAAAAAACTCTTTTTTTGAGAGGTGCTCAGAAAACCCAAACTTTAGAAGCATTCGAATAAAACAAACCCCAAAAACACCAAACTGCCAATTTCTCAAAACCCCTCCCTTTTAGTGCAGGGCTTGCTTCCCCATTTTCCCGGACTAAGTCCGGTTACAAAAAAAACCGGTTTCCCGAATCCCTTCACCAAATTTATCCGCCACACTCCAAAGATCGTCAGGTTCCAAAAAACCATTTGTCTCCATTCACTCCCATCTAAAATGCCATGCACGCTTGTGGAAGTCCAACCCCGCCCACAACACCTCCTTTCCCTTCCTTCCAAACCTTTTGGGAAGCCCCCACCCCCCCTTTTTCCTTTTTCCCCACAGATTTATCACTCTCCTGTCATTCTACTTTGATCCATTCTCCCTAAATGACCCCAAAACCCCCTCAACAATTTAGGGCACTGGAGCACGATCCCTTATAGACTTTTTTCTGGATTTTTGGGGTTATCCTAGGGAATTTCACTATGTATAAAAACTTTACTTATGTGTACCGTGAAAGAGAGAAAGGAGAGAGGAGGGGGGGAAGGGAGAGAGAGGAGAGAGAGAGAGAGAGAGGAAGAGAGAGAGAGAAAGGGGGAGAGAGGGGAGAGAGAGAGAGAGAGAGAGAAAAACAGACAAAAAAGACAGACAGATACAGATGGAGAGAGATCCAAAAAAAAGTCAGTCGGCGCCACCCCCCCCCCGGCCTGCAGCCAGCCAGCCAGCCAAAACGTATTCACTGTTCCAGTGTTTTTCTTTAGGTTTAGGTTTATACATTCGGGCGGATGACTACCAGGGTATTCTCCCTTTCCACTGTTTTAAACAATTTTAAAAGATAACGTAACATATGTAAGTAAGTGAAAAATTTTACAAAACATTCACTACAATGCTGCAGTGAACTTGCCAGAATGGATGTTGGGGGATGGCTTCTCGCTGGAAAAAAGGTTCCTATCCAACAAAAGTCGCTTGTTTTCCGGGGCAAGAGTGAAACGAAAATTTTTTTAATTGGGAAACCCCCACGGGAGGTTACTTGTCCCACCCTTTTTCAATATTTGATTAATGCCTTATTTAATGCTATGCCAAACCCAGCCCCATATTATATATTAGTTTTGCTGATGATATAATGATTCACCCCCACGGATTCCCCAAACACCCAAAACTTCTTAATCATGTACTGCCTCGGTCGGCCCTGGGTTAATAATTCAGGGGAAAAAACAAAGTACTCAACAGGCGTCCTCCTCGAAGAGGGGGACAGTTCGTCAGATTCCATTGCATGATGGGTCTCTTCTAGAAAAGGAGAAAATACAGGTATCTAGGGTTTGAGGTTCCACTATTGGACCTGTTTTAACGAACTTTGTCGCCAATACAAAGAAAAAGGGTGAAGCACTTAGAGTTGTGGCAGGTTTTTATCCCCGGTAGGTCTAAAGTTAAAATTGTGAAAATGATGTATCTGCTTTATTGATCATTGTTGATTTTGCGGGGCCCCCTACTTGCCCCGTGCTGACTGGAAACTTGGAGGGGTGCCAAAAACTGCAAAAGAAGCTTTAGGTCTCCTAGGATGCCCTCGTATGCCAAAAATTTTAAAAAAAGATAAAGAACTTAATATTCCAAGCAAAAAGATCGTTTACTGAAAGAAATACCTTTTGGGTCAAAATTTTTAGGTTGCCCATTTAAACCCCTGCACAGAAGCCCTCAAACTTTCCTCGCCTGGTGAAAATCCTTCCCGATGGGCCAAAAAAACTGGAACCCCCCTCCGCATGAACCAGCTACATGTCTAAGTAAATTAGGAACAAAACACTTCCCTGCTCCATGGGGTTTATCCCTTCCAAACTACCTTCTTCCATTTCCCCCCAAAAAATCTTCTTAAATCACAACCAAACTTTGTCTTGAAGCCAAAAAAAGATGCCTTAAGCTGTATTTATAACTTAGTCACACAGAACACTCTTTCACAAATTATTTCGTTGATGGTTCTGTTCCCAATCCACTGGTGCAGTGGTAGTGCGTGTTGTCAAAGGGTGTGGCTCTCATAAAGAAATTGGGGCAGCATCAATAACTGGGCCTTACCCTTCAAACGAACTGTTTGCCCTACTCCTTGCATCAAATGCATCCTTGTATCTGGGTTTCCTTTAATTGTAACTGATTCCGTCACCCCTAAATGTCTCAACTCATTAAGTAAAATTTGTCTGCTTTTGTCAAAGCAGACACAGGGATGGCAAGATTGTGGGCCTGGATCGAGTCACATGCTGTGGATTCCTCTCCTTGGGCTTCAGATGCATGACGGAACTGTAAATTGGCTAAGCTGCATGCTTTTAAAGAGGGGGTGATTACAATCTTGGGTTGTCATTACAGTTTGAGAAAAATAATACGAAAAGAAATTCAATTGAAATTTATTTACTTAAGACTTAGGGAGTTGACACATCAGTCATCTATCATCATTCCATCATGCAGGAGGGCACTGTCTAGGGCACAAACAAGATAAGCAGACTCTTGGGTGTCAACTGCCCGGTCCGGCTGGGTTTCAAAACTTTGGGAGGTTAAATCACCACCCAGATGGACCAAAGAAAAGTAAACTTTTCCAGATGGAAATTGTCACACCTTTCGCTTATGTTGGGGGTGCGATAAATTAATGAATTTAGAGAAACTCATCGAAATTTCAAGAAATGGCACAGTATTTTTTTCCACAGTGGTTATTACAGACCAATTCTGGAGGA
>NW_026476264.1:0-10134 GCF_026875155.1 Cherax quadricarinatus
CAGTTTCATCACTATCCCCCACCATCACTCAAAAACCATCCTCACCCTCACCGCCAGTCCCTCACACTCCCAAAATCATCACCCTCACGCCACCCCCCCCTCACCATCCCGTCCTCCCTCTCACATTAGTCTATCACTCCACCCCATCCACCTTCATCACCCCAAACCCCACACCCACCACAAACCCTCCCTTCCCACCTTTTCACTCTCACCACAAGTCCATCCCCCAAAACCCGTCCCCTCACCCTCAACACCAGTCCATCACCTCACCACCAGATCATCACCCTCCCCCCCATCCATCACTCTCCCACCATCCATCATATCACCACCAGCCCCTCACTTAACCCCCAGTCCATCACCCTCCCGCCAGTCCATCACACTCACCATCAAAAACATCACCCCCAAACCGTCCATCATCTCAAAACCCGTCCATCACTCTCACCCCAGATCATCACCCTCCCCACCAGTCCAAACACCTCCCACATCCATCCCTTTACCAACATCCATCACCCCACCGCCAACAATCAAACCCCACCAACCCCCGTCCCTCACCTTTACCAACAGTCCATCCCCCTACCGCCAAAATATCACCCTCACCCCCAGTCCATCCCCTCACCAAAAGTTCATCACATTAGCCAATCGTTCGTCACAAGGTCAGTTGTTCATCACAATCGTCAAGCCGTCACAATGTCAATCTTTTATCACAATCGTCTTCGTTCCAAAAATTTTCGTTTTTCATAACAATCGTCAATCGTTCGTCACAATCGGGGTCGTCCTCACAAAGGCATCATTATCTCAAAAGCTATCGTTTATACAAACGTCAATGTTCGCACAATCGCAGTCCCTTCATCACATGCCATCGTTCACAACAATCGCGTCGTTCATCACAATCGTCAGTCGTTCATTTAAAACGTCATTCGTTTTCATAAAGACGTCGCGTTTCTGAGCGTCAGCCGTTTTTTCAAATTTCGTCGTTCATTAAATCGTCAGTCGTTCTAAAATGTGTTTTTTTAAAATGTTTGTGTTCCTTTAAACGTCGTCGTTCACAAAACCTCTTTTTCACAATCTCATTTGTTCCCACAATCGTTATCGTTCTTTACAGTCGTCGCGTTCATCACTATCGTCAGTCGTTCATCACAACGTCACGTTTATCACAAGCATCATATTTATAAAAAATCGTCGTCGCTCATCACGCGTCAATGTTCTTCCAGTCGTCGTCCTTCACACAATCGTGACTCGCTCGTCAAATCGTACAGGTTCATCAACCTCCCACCCGTCCCCCTCACCCTCACCCCGTCCATCAACCTTACCACCAATCACCATCATCTATCGCCCCCAACCCCCAGTCAATCACCCTTATCAACTTTATTCACCCTCGCAAACATCCACCCTCACCGTCAGTCCATCAACCTCACCACCCGTCCATCACCCTCACCTCAATCCCTCACCCTCACCCCAGTCCATCACTCTAACCCCCATCCATCACCCCACCGCCCGTCCCCCTCACACCACCCAAACATCACCCTCAAAAACCCCGTCCTCCTCTCAACACCATCCCACCCTCACCACCATCCATCACCCTCACCACCCCCTCCATCACCCTTACCACCAGTCAATCACCCTTACCATCAGTCATCACCGATTTACGTCCATCACCCTCACCACCATCAATCACCACCGTCCATCACCTCCTACCAATCTCACCATCTCTATACCCTCACCATCAGTCCATCCCCTTTTCAACATCCTTCCCCCCTCGCAATCAGTCCACCCCACCCTCAGTCCCATCACCTCAATCCATCCCCTCAGCACCAGTCCATCACCCCACCCCCAGCCATCCCTCACCACCAGTCCATCACCCTCACCACCAGTCCATACCCTTCCAATCCACACCCTCACCCCAGTCCAACCCTCACCACCTCCTTTACCCTTACCCCCGTCCCCCACCCTCACCCCAGTCCTCACCTCACCACCCGGCAATCAAACCCCCACCACCTCAAACACCACAGTTTATCAAATTCACCCCATCAATCACAAATAGTTTTTTAACTCTCACCACCAGTCCATCACCCCACCACCGTCAATCACCCCCTCCATCACCCCACCACCTGTCAACACCCCCATCCATCACCCCACCACCCGTCAATCACCACCAGTCCATCCCCTCACCACCTGTCAATCACCACCAGTCCATCACCCTCACCACCTGTCAATCCCCCCACCAGTCCATCACCCTCACCCCCAGTCCATCACCCTAAACCACCTGTCAATCACCACCAGTCCATCACCCTCACCACCTGTCAATCACCACCAGTCCATCACCCTCACCACCTGTCAATCACCACCATCCATCACCCTCAACACAAGTCCATCACCCTCACCACCGGTCCATCACCCTCAACCCAGCCCATCACTCCACCACCAGTCCCATCCTCTCACCACCACCCAAACCCCCCCTTACCACCAGTTCTTCACCCTCAACACCAGTCCATCACCCTCACCACCGGTCCATCACCCTCACCACCAGTCCATCACCCTCACCACCAGTTCTTCACCCTCAACACCAGTTCATCACCCTCAACACCAGTTCATCACCCATGTAACCTTTTTCCCCTAGGTAGTATATTCTGTATTAAATCTCAAAAAAAGTTATATAATTTGAAATGGATTTAAAAAGAGTCAAAATATTAGTGATATTGGTAGAGCTATTTTCATTCATAGCTTTGACTCTTTCGTGTACTTCCATTACCATGGTGGAAATACATTATGCTGAGCCGAGTAGCAGGATATGTCGTTGGTTAACTTTTGCACTGGCTTTGAAGGTACTGTAAAACTTCTCCCCAAAGGGCATCAAGGATCTCTTCGTGATGAGTTAATTTTCTAATGAATATATCACTCAGCACAGACTTGAACAAGAGAGTATCAAAACAAGTACTCTAAAAAAATGATGTGAATAAGCAATGATGCTTAATAAAAGGGGATAAAAATTAAAAAAAAAAATGATTTAGATTGCTCTGGTCCCTCCATCCTTGAAAGAAGGGTATGATGTTACTGAAAAGACAAAAGGGGTTGTTGACATTTTCCTGGACAAGAATTAAAACGAAAAGCCGTCATGCAAAATAATAAGTAAATTAAATAAAAATGAGGCTCAATAGAGCGAATCTTGCTTTTAAAACACAGAACCAAAGGCGATTTCTACAAGATCGATAAAGTCTGTGAAAAAACTCGATGTGGCCCCAGACCTTCGAAAGGTCTCGTGGGTACTGGGGGAACAACCTTAACCCATCTCATGAAAACATTTTAAGTTACAGCTCATATTCCAAAAAGAGATGACCCTACCCCGACTTTTTATATTGAAGGATTTCCCAGAAAATGTGAATAAGGCTGTTGCTGCTATAAAGACCCTCCGTCAAATATGTAGATCGACATTACATTGTTACGAAAACCGTAGAGGTTCCAAAGGAAGGGGCCGTCATGTGGTCATAGGTTTCCCATGGCGACAGAGTGGCAAATATTAAGAAAACATATAATGTTAGAATCATAGTTCCTTTGCAAAACGCCCCCTGAGATATCAGTACATGTGAAGGGTTTAATGAAAAAATGTCGATCATCCCTATATAGTATATAGAAAATATTGTGGCAGAATAGCAAAAGCTATTAATGAAAAGAAAAAGAGCCAGCTTGTTGAAAAAAAACCTTTCAAATCCTGGCGATGATAGAAAACTGATTGTTGGTATTGGGGGTTTCAAACACTCCGAGAACTCGTGAGAGACCATTAGGTCAGAATTTTTGTTCCCAGGAGAGAAGATTATGAATCACCTATCAAAATAATTGGCTTACAGCAAAACGTTGATGCTGCAGCAGAGAATATGCAAAAAATAATTAATAGCTAAAAGCTGAAAATGACAAACTTTGTGAAAATGGGGATGTGCCCCACACCTTCGAAAGGTGATACTGGGTTCTGGGGAGCAACCTTAACCCAATCTCTTGAAGAGATTTAAGTAAAAGCTCATGTTCCGCAGAGAAACGACCCCACCCCAATAGTTGCAATAGGAAGGACAAAAGAGATAATGTTAGGAATGGGTGTTGCCGCAATTAAGACAATTCTATCGGAACATATAGAACAGTAAAACATTGTTACGAAAGTGATAGATATTCCCATGGAGTACCGTAAGTTGGTCGTTGGTTTTTAATGGCGACAGAATTGCGAAAAAAATGAAACTTTCCCGGGGCCTCCTATCATGGCTACCACCACCTACACCACTACCTTCACACTTCACCTCAGTCTGTTTC
Source organism: Cherax quadricarinatus (assembly GCF_026875155.1). Lineage (NCBI taxonomy): Eukaryota > Metazoa > Arthropoda > Malacostraca > Decapoda > Parastacidae > Cherax > Cherax quadricarinatus. The sequence continues at coordinate 4,294 of NW_026476264.1, forward strand.
CCAGGCCTTTGTGCAGGCGTAAAGACGTCATCAGAATCTGATGTAGCCGCCCTCTTTTCTCGTGACAGTCATGTTTACACATGTCTTGGTCAGATGTTGCCCCCCGATGAACCTCCACCTCCACCTGAGAATGGTTTAATGATTCAACGGACGACTCCAAACCACCATCACGTCCCAAATTATCATGTCTCCGACTTTCTGGATGCGACGACTCTCCGATGACACCACGCTCAGATGTAACGTCCCTCTCTGGCGGTGACAAAGTCTTCAACACCTCCATCAAATTCCTCCTCAATCTCAAGAACCTTCTCCTGTAATTGCTGCTCCTCCTTATCAACAGGAGACGACACCTGATCAGGCAGCTGGGGGCGGGACTCCAACTCACCGCCAGTCCTGTGTGCCAGATCCACTATCTCGCTCCACAAAACACCGCGCCCTCCATTCCGATGTTTGTTTCTCACCTGCCACCTTTGAAGCAGGGCTGCGACGTCCACCACAGGTCCAGACACACGTCTTCGCTTGTCATAGGCGCCGCTATGTGATCATACTCACCACATAGGCGGCATGTACGTCGTTGTCCTGGTACATTACCATTACCTGCGTCCTGAAATCTTGTAGATACACATAGGACGGTATTGGGTCCTCAAAGTCATTTTGAGGTTGAAAGAACCCCCCTGGAAAACCACATAGGGACCTGCCGCCCACGTACCATGTTGAGCATAATGCACGTCCCATACGTCCTCAAAAACTTTCCTTATATTTCCCCCTCGTCCCCCTCAAAGGGAACGTTGCATAACTTGATCCACGTATAATGCCGTGAAACATCATCATTCTTACACTGACAGCTGGTGTGACGCTAAGACTTACGTCCTGAAACCTGGTGACTAACAATTCATAAACCGTAGCAGATAGCAGTTTGACGAAAATTCTTTGGCCTCCATTTAATGCTACACCATACAAGTCACTATCTCGTATGTCATATGTTTTCCCGGATGATCTTTGGCAATAAGACTTGCGCAGAACTAGGCGTTATCGTTCCTTTAAGTAGCTCAATGCCTAGAGTATTATCCGGGGTCTCAGACTAACCACCATCTTGACAATCACAGTGTACCTATGTTGTTAGCAGAGGGGTGACAGCACCACTTCACACCACTGCAGCCAGGTAACTGACAAGGGAGCTCGTCTACAAACAGCAAAAGGGGTACAGAGTACAACCGCACTCTAAACCCAGGTCAGGCCCGCGAATGTGGTAGCAGACAAATTTCTTTGATGCTGACAAAGGCCAGAGTTTAGACATGCAGTCTTAATATCAAGCTTGAAGCCACCCAAACATTGTTTTTTCAGACTTACAGGCATTTAGAATCACATTAGACAATAGTCTTAGATCTCTAGGTGCTAAATATGACCTAAGGCAATGTTTTTGGGTTTATCAGTGGTATTGTACAAGATAAGTTGTCCCCCACAAACATTGAACGTTTAAATATTTTTGTTCAAAAAACCCCTATTTCTTTTGTGAAGAAATTAGAAGGGTTTTACAAACAATATTTTCCCATGCATGCAAGAAACGAGACAAGATAAAAAATCCACAAACCCCCTTGGATAAAAAACCCTTTCCCAACTCAGTATAAAAAGAGTATACCTACCCCCCACAAACCCAAACAAAAATGGAAAACCCCATAAAAGGCATTTATCAAGCTGTGAATACAAAAGACAGTAAACGCGTCACACAAAAAACGTACCCCAAAAAATGTTTTTATTTTGTGATGGAACACTTTTGGGCCAGAAATTGTAGTCAATACACATCAATGGAGGCACGAAAACCCAACGGTTTCATAAAGCTGAAAAGGGCATAAAGGGGGTTTTAAAGGGTGAACACAAGGGAGGTAAAATGCTCACTGAAGAATTTTTTAAAATTTGCCAGGGTATCCCTCATCAGATTATGCCCAAATACTTTTGCTGAACAGCAGAAGACCTTCCACAGAATCAGGAAGTCAACAAGAAACCCACCCATTAAATGTGAGAGTAAGTTTAAAGCAACTGTTTCTCCCAATAGCTCGAGTGAGTTTATCTAATAAATCAACAAAACCAATGTGTTAACATTTTTTCCCATCAAGGCTCCAAGGCCCTTCTAAGAAAACGGGTTTTTGCGGGAATCTAAATAAACAACCCTATGCCAAAATAAAGTTAATAAAAACCCGGGGTTTTTTTCCACAATTCGGCAAACAGACAATGACCTAGACAGAATCACTGTTGGTCTGGGAAAAACGGGAAAAAAAGACATAGAAGCTGTGGTAGAGTTTGGTTTTTCCAAAGTCTGTGCAGATCCGGGGAAATTAAAAAAACAGTTGCAGAAACGAAAGCAGTTTAAGGTCAAGTTACCTGCCCGGGAAAAAACAGACGGACACTATTAGCCCCCAATTGATTTAATCTTTGGGAAGTGATTATTATCACTGTTTTTGCAAAATGTATAATTTAAACCCAAATTTTCCCACTTGCTGAAAACAGCAGGGGGCCCCCATGATATGGGGTTTCCCTTTCCCCTTTCCAAAAAGGGGGAAAGAACTGAAAATTGGGATTAAAGGTAAAATGAAACAGTTCCGAGAAAAAAACCGCTGATCATGTACCACACAAAAATTATCTTTCCCGGAAGAAATGAATGAACAATTTGATAAGTTGTGGGATTTAGATCGATGGGTTTAATTAAATGTAAAAAACCCAAAGGGCCCAAGAGTCTCAGACTTAAAAACCAATTTTTTGGGACACTGCCCAAATATAAAGATGGACATTTTGGGGTTGGGTTACCAGGGAAAAAAAAAAAACCCCCCACATTTTCCTAGAAATTTATTGCATGGCTTTCAGACAAATGAAACCATAAATACATGACCCTCAGGAAGAATCCAGACTATGAAAAAATTTTTAAAAATAAAAAAAGGGACAGTTGGACAATAAATTCAATGGGGAAAGTTTTGGGAAAGAAAATTTTGAAGACAAAGCCATTACTCCCGCCCCCATGGAGCAGAAAAGTTTCTGAAACCACCCCCACTCCTGTTTTATATAATTTCAGCGCAAAGTGGGGAGATTAAAAAGGGGGTGTAACAAATCCCCTTAAAGACTGTCTGATGACCGGACCCTCATAAACTGAGAAGCTTGGAGACGTGCTTTTGAAATTTTGCACAAAACCCCTAAGCCTACATCGCTAATATTTCCAAAGCTTTTTAAGAAGTAGGGCTACAATAAATAGAGATTAACTCCCATTGGGTTTTGGCCTGAAAATCCCATGATCCTCAAATTTCCCGTGAAAAAATTTTCGTTTTTAAATTTAATATTGTTTGGTGGGAAAATCCCTTTCCCCTTCTTAAATAGAACTACTCTAAATACACTTTGAAGAAATCCCGAAAGTCCCTTAAAAGAAAAACTTAAAGAAAAGTTTCTATGTGGACAATCTTCAAGGTACTGGAATAAAGAAAGGAAAGGGTTTTTAAATCCTATACAGAGAAGCAACAAGGAGATGAAAAAAGCAAATATGCCCCTTAGGAAAGTGGAATACAAAACAAAGCCAAATAAAGGGAAAATTATCAAAGATTTCCCGAAGCTTTAAATTTCCCGATTGCAACAATATGCTGGGACTTAATTGAAAAACACAGGAAATACTTTTTAGTCTCAAAAAGTCAAAAAATAAATCAATTTCAGTCACTCAAATAAACGTAGTTTTTTCTTTTCAAGGTACACAAGTTTTTTTCTCTAGGACTCGTCTCAACCCCAAATTTCCATAAAGGGTAAAATGCCCTTTTCAAGATGCATGGAAAGCTCAAAAATTTGGGTGGGATAGAACTTGCCTCTAAAATGAGTCCAAAAAAAGGGATGAAAAATCCCCGGGGGTTTAAGCAACTTCATCAAATTAAATTTCCCAGAAAAAATTTGGCCCAAAAGGGAAACAATTAAAACTTACATGGGGGTTTTTTTGTGATGCGTCAACCAAATTATGGCGCTGTACTTTTCGTGAGTAAAAAATGATAAAGGCAGTACACTAAATTTCCTTCAAAGACCAGGGGAAACACCCTTGAAGGTCAGAACAGTACCACAATTGGAACTGACAGCACTCTACGTAGGAAAAAAAATTACTGTCTATCTCAAAAAAAGGACTTAAAACATCCCCACAAATTTAAAAAACCGTGATCTGGAGTGATAATGAAGCCGTTCTCCAGTGGTTTTAAAAAATTAAAAAGAGTAAACGGTCTATGTACGAACAGAGTAGCAAAATAAAAGAGATGCAGAGAGATTTTTCTCTTTCTCCCACGTCTCTACCCAAAGAATCCAGCTGACATGTTGTCACGTGGTGTCCCCACTCAAGAAATTTGTGGATAATAAATTATGGCCCCACGGACCGAACTGGCTCTCTAATGAAAATAACTGCCTCAGCAAAAAGCTCACATTATGCCAGAAGAAACAGTCTGCTTGAACACAGCAGAAATAAGTTGTGTAAATACTGCAGACACAACAGAAATAGTCATTGATGGATCTAAATACTCTCTTTGGGTAAACATCTAAGAGTTACAGCTCTTGTCTTTAAATTCATTAAAGGAACAAAACCTGATTATGAATGTCTTGAACCCATTAAATACTGGGTGAAACTAATACAGAAAGATGTTTTCTCTACAAATATAAATTTCTAGAAACACAAGATAAATCCCCAAGAAAACCTGTATGATTAATTCTTAGACTTTATCTCGACTCAGAAAAGATTATAAGATGTCGAGGAAGAATTCATAATTCTTCACTACCTAAAGAACCCCCCATACATCCAATATTGATCCCCAAGAATCATTGGCTAACAAAACTGATTGTGCAAAACGCCCACAGTAACTGTTACATGGTGGGGTAGCTGACACACTTTGTCATATACGACAATCTACTGGATACCTCAAGGTCGACAAAGTGTGAAAAAACAAATAAAGGACTGTATTACTTGTCGTCACTACGATATGCGAGTATGTCAGTATCCAGGTCCACCTCCATATCCCTCTGAAAGAGTTTGTCATGATCACTCCATTTGAGGTGACAGGTGTAAATTACCTGGACCAATAATTTTAAACCAAAACAGTTGACAAAGTTCCCATCAAGGTGTACATCTGTTGTTCACTTGTGCTACGACTAGAGGCAGTACATCTAGAAGTAGCCACTGACATGTCTGCTGAAACCTTTATCAAATTATTCAGAAGGTTTGCAGCCAAGGCATGTCCCAGACTGATGATTTCAGATAATGCAACGAACTTTGTTGCTGGTGCTGGCTTATATAAGCAAGATCTTTGATCAACCAGAATACAACAGATGCTGAATCAACGCAGTTGTCGTTGGAGATACATTCCCCTAAATCTCCATGGCACGGCGGATTTTATAGAAGAATGATCGGCATTGTAAAACGTTGTTTAAGGAAGACTCTTCATCGTCAAGAATAGACTTAGAAGAATTCCGTACAGTTGTGACTGAAATAGAAAATAGAGTCAACAACAGACCTCTAACTTATGTTACCGATGATCTGGACAATTTAGAAGTGTTAAGTCCATCTCATTTACTCCATGGCAGAAGGCTCGAACCTGTTCCTCCCATGAATGATAAAGAAATCATAGAGGATCCTACTTATTTCGAACCTGAGCAACTCAGACGTAAATTAAACACCTTATAAAGTGATTGAAGTTGGGAGAAAATTTGGCGAGAAGACTATCTCACCTCATTGAGAGAACACTTCTATGGAGCTGGTGTTCCTGAAAATCATAAGTCCTTAAGACCTGGTGACATAGTTTTTTTGACAAGATGGTCCGAGGTCCCAATGGCCAAAAAATG
>NW_026476265.1:0-10284 GCF_026875155.1 Cherax quadricarinatus
ACAACGTGCATGTTGTTCCTGTAAGCGTGCCACGCACCGATTCCACACAAACAGTGCTCACCCGGCGTCCAATGCGATCCGCCATGTTGTATGCACAAAACAGGAAAACTGCGCAGTAAACCAGTTGTATCAGGAGCTACTGCGCAGCCTGTCCGCACGGCACAATAGCGATGCGAACCTGCTGGTTAGGGAATTAGTTAATATTTGCAGTAGTTTCTGATTCTATATTTTGACGAAAATATCTCAAATCACCTTGTTGAAAGTGTAATGAGTTTAAGTGATATGACATATCATACGAATTCATATCAACAATTATCATATAAACCTTTTCGGGTATCAACTGACCTCACGAATTATTCACCATGAATTGTGGAAAGAGTCCTTTTGAAGAAGTATTAACATCCAGAGGTAATCTCCAAATTTGAATTTAAAGTTACATAAGCATTATTATAAGGAATTACTTGTCTGCCTATAATTTTATTGGCTCTATAGTATACCTAAAAGGCTTGTTTGATTAGGTGGCCATAACCACCCATGTGGGCGATTGCATTTCGAGTGTCAACACTGTCCATGATGTATTGATGTAAGGTATTGATGTCTAATAACAAGGGGTAACTAATATTTACACCTTCCCTCGTTCCCAACATAGATTGATTATCCTCATCCCCTTTAATTGTACCGAAATTATGGGTTGAATTATCTGTGTTAATAATGTTTTTTGGTTTTCTTTATTTTGTAGGAATTGTAATATGTGGTGGGTTTAAATTCCAACGTATCAGCGCCTTCTGGTTCAAGCCCCAACATGTCAGCGCCTTCTTGTTCAACTCCGAACATGCTAGCGCCTTGTGGTTCAACCCCAACTTGTCAGCGCCTTCTTGTTCAAATTCCAACATGTCAGCGCCTTCTGGTTCAACCCCCAACATGTCAGGGCCTTCTGGTTCAACCTCCAACATGCCAGCGCCTTGTGGTTCAACCTCAACTTGTCAGCGCCTTCTGGTTCAAAGAACAGCGCCAGGTTCCCATTTATAAATACATCATTCTCAGAAACGATTACCTTCGCCTTAACTATTATTAAAACTTTACTTATACCTGAGAAACTAAGAATAGAATCAAGTGGAATAACAACTCTTTAGTGAATTTTAAACAGAGAAGCCACTTTATTAATATCTGCAATAATATCTTCAAAAATTAAAACCTCATAACCTTCGATATCGGGAATTTCACCTTTATAGGTTAATCTATTAAATTCTGACTCGGAATTGCAATGTAAAAATACAGATTCTTACGTCCATATTTCATTATGGTATAAAATTGGTCTTGGGGTAATTATATTCTCCAAAGTTAATTTTTTATGGAGTATTGCTATCCAGTGTAATAGGTACATAAAAATTTTTGATGAAAGAGGATTGTGTATTATCCGAGAACATATCCGTGCTGGTAGAGCTGCTCAAGTACAAAATATATTCAGAAATCCTACACGCACTCTCTTTTCAGCTCTACTAAATATAATAATCAAAACACAAAGAATATATGCACTCACCAAATTCGGAATCCGTAGTATTGTATTCTTTTAAAATGGTCTCATATTTCAAGATTTTTAAATAGATTTTACACCTTTGACCTTCAATTGTCTACGAGATCTAGGAGTTCCAATAATACCAGTGTGAATACCTGTAACATTTCAAAAATATTTTATATTTGGTAAGTCTCTGGAATCTATTGTTTTCTGCAATTTTACATGATTTTCAATATTTCGATTTTCAATGTTCTCGATATTTCAATAATATTTTGTTTGGAAATTGCAGTAATAAAGTCTCCATCAGAGACTTGACACAGTCAATATTTCTGGGTAAGGAAGGAATCACATAAGACGTCCTAATGCTTCCACCCGTACCTTAGATCGAGCCGCGGACCTTACTGTATGAGATGATGGCGCTAGCAGTTGAGGATCTTTCTCTATTGAGTCCCACGAAGCACAACATTCGACAATATTTTAGTGAAATAAGGCTTTTCACAATATCAGTTGAAGTGTTGCTTTGAAATCGATTTTTAACTATGTAAATAAACCATACCACGGGTTGGGTTAGAACCTGCGATCAGAGTCATGAAACTCCAGACCGACACGGTAGCCACTGGGCCACTTTGAATGCGTTTTGCTTTAATCTGGACTCTGCTCTCGAGGCTTCAGTTGGAGAAACTAGACAAGAACCAAGTTACTGACCAGTTATGGCTGGAGGAGTATATATTTTCGGGTGTCCCGTAGCTCGATCGCTAGCAAACTCAGCTCACACACTGAGGTCCGGGGATCGATTCCCCGGTAGGGCTGGAAAACATTAGCATGTGTTTCCATAAGACACGTGCCGTCCATGTTTACCCATCAGTAAAATAGGTACCTGGGTGTAAGTCGACTGGTATGGGTCGCATTCTGAGACAAAATTGACTTAATTTGCCCGAAGTGCTCTGTGTAACAAGCGGCTTTCTATATAGTAGTATGTCATTGATGTCAGCTAGGCCTGTATACCTTGTACATGTACTTATAGAAGTAAAGATAGTATTATTCTTTTTCTTATTATTATTATTATTATTATTATTATTATTATTATTATTATTATGAAAGAAAAAATGAGGTTGTAGATTTACTAGTATGTGTTTGAAGAATGGAAAAAATATAATGAGATGTATGTAAAGAGAGAATAATGTCGGTAAGCGTCTGGAGATAGAGGTCAGGGTCATGTCCCCAAACTAATGAACCGTTTGTCACGAGAGATTAATGATTATGATTTTGCTGGTAAGCGTGTGGAGACGCGGGTAAGGGATATGTCCCCTGAGTGAGACGTTTGTTTCCCTTTGTGTTTTATCTGCCACTAGAAAATAAATGGCTCCCAGATGCGGTTTGCTATGGATAACGGGTGGGCAAAAACACTTTTTTTTTCCCAAAAATATTGATACAAAACTAAGAACTAATATTGAGTAAAAATCAGTACTCAGTATCCCATCGAATCGAAAACTTTCGAACTTGTCAATAATGCTATTTAAGTCAATTTTTTCTTAATATTACAAATTATTGTATGATCGTAGATATATAAATAACACAAAGGTTTTCTCTGAAGATGGAAAAGAATAATTTTTATAGAGTATCATATAATTGGGTCAAGAGAGAGATATAAGCTCATTTACTAAACCAAAATTATTAGTTAATCTATCTCTTCTTTAGGGTTTCAAATTATTAAAATTGTTGAAAACATTTGTTTCTTTTGATGTAAAGTTATAAAACTTTACTATGGAGATTATATTCAGGTGATTAACACCGATAGAGATTATTTATATTACGTTTAACGTGTAAGGATTTGTATACCGAGGTAAAGAGGAAACCATTAGTATCATATACGGATTTCTGTAAGTATTCTAGAGATCACTCATAAGATAAGGTATCAGGCAGGGTAGATAAGGTATCAGGCAGGGTATATAAGGTATCAGGCAGGGTAGATAAGGTATCAGGCAGGGTAGATAAGGTATCAGGCAGGGTATATAAGGTATCAGGCAAGGTATATAAGGTATTAGGCAGGGTATATAAGTTATCAGGCAGGGTAGATAAGGTATCAGGCAGGGTAGATAAGGTATCAGGCAGGGTAGATAAGGTATCAGGCAGGGTAGATAAGGTATCAGGCAGGGTATATAAGGTATCAGGCAGGGTATATAAGGTATCAGGCAGGGTAGATAAGGTATCAGGCAGGGTATATAAGGTATCAGGCAGGGTAGATAAGGTATCAGGCAGGGTAGAGAACACTGGTAAAGCATAAAGGATTCCTTCCCATTTCATACAAGTGTGTAATCCAGATTCTGATGTATTTGATTTAAATATGTGAGTAATAATAAGAATTATATAGAGTAAAGATTAAAACGAGAGGTTTTACTTCATACGATGACTGAAGATTTGTTCGAATAATTCTGGATCAGTAAGATACGGTCATCACGATAATTCCCCAAAATGGAGAAGGATAACTTTCGAAAACTGACGTTTGTGTAAACTCTCTAATGTTTTATTTTAAACACTCTTTAAGAGAATAAGATTTTGTATATTACTGTACAAAATATTTCTGTTTTGCAATATTTTACCTCTTATATCATTTTAATAAAAAAATGTGCATTATTGCATATTATATTAGTCATGTCTTATCTGCTCAGTGAGGTGCCACTTATATGGCACTAAATAACAAAATAGCTTTATAATACCACGTGAATCATGTGTAATAAAAAGACGAAATACACCTTAAGAGTTGTATTAAACGTTGTTCAAAATACAATATTTGGGTGAAGCAGCCTGGCAAGTTCACTCACTGAGAGAAAATAATATTTGGATGAAAACTGGAAAACTCAGGTATGTATTACGTCACAGAGGGAGAGGTGAGATGAGGGTATTCATGACCCAGCCAAGGAATTGGAGACGTGATGGTGTGGGTGAGGCTGTGAGTGGTCTTGGATTGGTTAGTGCAACTAAGTGTCTGGAATCTTAATCGGAGGACATGAAACAGGGACGGGAAAGCTAGCCACTCTGGGAAAACGCCCTGGTAGCCGCTCTGCATGATAAAACTAACCGCTCTAGCACTTTCTCCCTTGTTGTTGTTGTTGGGGTTTATAGGGCCACTGACAGCATACACCGTATCGAGCCATACTTTCTCCGTTACTGTCGTACCAAGGGTGTATAAGTGTGGGATTCATAGGTGTATATTTAGGGATGGGTGAGGGGACATGAGAGAGAGAGAGAGAGAGAGAGAGAGAGAGAGAGAGAGAGAGAGAGAGAGAGAGAGAGAGAGAGAGAGAGAGAGAGAGAGAGAGAGAGAGAGAGAGAGAGAGATAGACAGACAGAAAGAGAATTAGACGAAGCCTTCAAATAAGCCTTGATTCGGCTTTCGTTGACAAGAGGCCGCTACAGGTAAGTACCAGGATTGAAAAAGAGTATAAAAGGCAGGTACCTGCACAGGCAAGCCTGCCAGAAAAATAAAAAAGTCCAAAAGATAGCCATCTGTCGATGTGAGGCTGACATAAAAAGAAAACTGGTATCAGGTAAAGTGGGCTTCAAAACCTGCTGGTCCTTGGTCAAGGATCGACAAGGTTATTCATCTGACGAAATTATTCCTCCTCAAAATCGGCAGGATGTGACCCTCTCGACTAGCAGTCAAAGGAAAGCTGAAGTCTTTGCAGAACACTTTGTTGCCAAAATGCAAGCTCCTGATCCAGCAAGGGACCATCCTTGACTAGCCGCAAGAACTGTGTCAAAGTTGTCGTTGTGACAATAAGGCTGGACCAAGAAATGCTGTGGGCCCAGATAAGGTGAAACCAATTTTGCTTATTAAATGTGCGCACCAACTAACATCACTTCTAACTCGCAACCATCAGCACTGCCCAGCACAATGTAAATGGCATTCTCTATGGAAAGCAGAAAATGCAGTCTCTGCTCATAAAACAGAATTAAAGCGGAAATCTGCAACTACAGACCAGTGTCATTCTTGTCAATCACTAGGAAGATTTTTTAAACAATCTTCACGACAAATGACATCAGTTTTCGACTCCACTCACTTCTTTGTGATTGTCCACATAGCTTCAGAAAAGGCCACTCTGCTGATGAACCTGTCCACTATGTGGCACGAGTCACAGCTGGTGCTTTCAACCAAGTATGACAACTAGGACTCCCGGCAAACTGCAAGCACTAAAAATCTCTGGCTCTGCACTATGCCTCCTTAGTGATTACCATCAGCATAGATCTTCAACCGCAATTCGCGACGGAACAAAGTGTTCCACAGAAAAAAGGTGCCTAGAATGTCTACTTTAAAGACCTTTTTCAACTCATCCCAGAATGGTATGCATATGCAGATGACTGTATTATGACATTTACTTATCCAAGAGAGGTAATGCCAGCTGTTCTCAGTTACATTAATCATCAGTTTACAGTCTGAGGAATATGATGGAAGGTTACATTTGCTTCTAAGAAATTACAGTTGATGGTTTCTAGGCACCCTCACAGTAACACTGGAGTAGTGGTAAGAACGAATGGGAGAGTTTTCAAACCTGGGGATGGGATCGACATCGTTGGATTGAAATTTAAATACTAAATTAATTATTTTGAACCAAGTTTCAAATCTTATAAACTATGTGACCATAATGCCTACATCACTTAGACGCATCTCGCATTTGCTCGACAGTAGAGGCTGCAAAGACTCTGTATGAGGCACAAATACGCTCACACTTTGAGTATGCTTCACTTTCTTGGACTGCCTGTCTCCAGTCTAACCTAAAATTTCCTGACGGAATAAGGAACAAAGATAGACGACTTATCTTTCACCTCGACCCCGCCTGGACAGATCTGTCATCTCAGCAGAACCTTCAACACCGGAAGGATGTGGACGGCCTTACTGTCATGTGCTAAGCCAATGTTGTCAAGGTACCATACTTGGCTCCACTCTGCGGACAGCGAGAAGACTGTTTCCATACAACAGAACTAGTAGCAAACACCATCTACACTATGGCTGTACTATTCTCAAGACCATCAATTCATCTGAGATCATTTATTCTTCGGATGACTAGAGACAGGAATATGTTAGTAGAGCGTAATGACAACGATGACAAAACCAATTGATCAATTGAAATCGATCCCCACAGATGACTCCAACTTAATCCTATTCTCAATTCGCATGTCTCATAACAATAAAAAGGCTGCCATGTGAGCTGATGCGGGTAACAGCTCTTAGCTTGTAAATAAATGTAGGAATTCTAAACCTAAACCTGTAAAAGCATTGTGAAGAGAGTGAGAGAGAGAGAGAGAGAGAGAGAGAGAGAGAGAGAGAGAGAGAGAGAGAGAGAGAGAGAGAGAGAGAGAGAGAGAGAGAGAGAGAGAGAGTGAGTGAGAGAGTGAGTGAGAGTACGCTCACACCTTGAGTATGCTCCACTTTCTTGGTTCGCTGCTCCCCCCCCCTTCTCATCTGCGACTGCTTGACAGAGTATAGAAGAGAGGAAGACGTCTCATCTCTCGCCTGGACCATCCTGGATAGATCTATCATTTCAGCAGAGCTTTCAAAACAGGAGGAATGTGGGTGGCCTTACTGTTATGTACAAGGCCAATATTGTCAAAGTACCACACTTGGATCCACTTCGAGGACAGCGAGAAGCAAGCTTCTATACCACAAGACGGGCAGAAAGCAGCAACTTCACTTTGGCTGTACCCTTCTCCAGAACATCACTTCATCTGAGATCATTTACCCGCAGGATGACTCGAGTATGGAACACATTCGTACAGCATAATGATGTCAACGAGATAAAGTCAGTTGATCAGATGAAAATGCTGCCCCACAGATGGCTCCAACTTCATTCTGTTCCCTACTTGTATGTCTCAACAATAAAAATGCTTTCAAATGAGCTGATGTACATACCAGCTCTTAGCTTGTCAATAAAATTAGGAATCCTTAACCTAACCTTGTCAAACCCCGTGTAAAAAAAAGGAAGTGAGAGGGAGAGAGGGGGAGAGAGTGAGAGAGAGAGAGAGAGAGGAGAGAGAGAGAGAGAGAGAGAGAGAGAGAGAGAGAGAGAGAGAGAGACATGAGAGAGAGACAGAGAGAGAGACAGAGAGAGAGATGGAGAAAAAGAGTGAGTGTGTGTGTGTGTGGTCTGTATGTCTTGCTACTTCTACTGGATGTGTTCGTGTGGAGGGGGGGGGGTGAAAAGGAGTCCATTAAAACTTTTCGGAACTTGCACCTTCAAGAGCCTCCCTCATTGAAGCTGTGTGTGCCAGTTTCTCCCTCCTTGACAAGTCTCTGTCCCTGTTTAGCTTTTTTTTTTTTTTTTTTTTTTTTTACACAGAGTTTGACAAGGTTAAGGATCCCAGCTTTATGACAAGCTATTTACAGGTTAAGGATTCCTAAAACTTTATTGGCAAGCTAAGAGCTGTTACCAACATCAGCTCATTTGAAAGCATTTTTATTGTTATGAGACATACAAGTAGGGAACAGGATGAAGTTGGAGCCATCTGTGGGCCAGCATTTTCATTTGATCAACTGACTTTATCTCGTTGAATATTATGCTGTACAAATGTGTTCCGTACCTCGAGTCATCCTGGTATGTATGATCTCAGATGGAGTGATGTTCTGGGAGAGGGTACAACCAGAGTGAAGTTGCTGCTTTCTGCCCGTCTTGTGGCATAAAAGCTTGTTTTCAACGCTGTCCTCGAAGTGGATCCAAGTGTGGTATTTTGACAATATTGGCCTTGTACATAACAGTAAGGCCACCCACATCCCTCCTATGTTGAAGGCTCTGCTGAAATGACAGATCTAACCAGGCTGGGTCAGGCGAGAGATGAGACGTCATTGCTCTGTTCTCTACTCTGTCAAGCAGTCGCAGATGAGAGGGGGGGCAGGCAAACCAAGAAAGTTGGAGCATACTCAAGGGTGTGAGCGTACTTGTGCCTCGTACAGGATCTTGCAACCCCTACTGTCAAGCAGATGCGAGATACGCGGCGAAGTGCTATAAGCATTCCTGGCTACCTTGTTTGCAAGATTGTACAACATGGTTCTTCTGGTTTTTTGGGTAAAATTTCCCCCCAAGGTATCAATTTCTTCTCCGGGGTCCCAACACCCTCCCACATCTTACCTGCACCAGCATTCCCATCATGGGCCAAACGATATCATTTGCTTTTTTCTCAGGTGCAAATGTTATTGCCATCTACCCCCAAAGCTGATAAGCTTCAGCTGGTGTTGATGAGTTGAGCACTGGCATTTTTCTCTTGGAAAAGTAAAATGTCATGTACAGTCGTCTGCATATGAGTGATTTGGGATGAATGAAGAAGGTGTTGAAGTAGACATTCCATAACAATGGCCCCAGCACGTTTCCTTGTGGAACACTTGCCCCAAGGAGTCTTGCGGTTTTGTCCTTTTTTTCTCTCTCTCTCCTCCTCTCTCTTTTTCCCCTCTCTCTTTTTCCTTTTCTCCCCTTTTTTTTCTGCATTATCACCAATTCAAAATAATCACCCTTTTTATGATAAAAATTTTAATTAAAACAAATTTCTCAGTCGGAGTATTTTTTAAATAAGTTATATGTACGGGGAGAACGAAACTGTTGAGTGTTTTCACTGTTTTCCCGTCATTCTTTCACTGCAAAAATGAAGCGGCCTCTCACCCCCTTGTTTATTTCAGTTTGGTTTCCATTTTGGGCTTAGTGTACCTCAATGATTACACCTGTCTTTCCCCTTTTCCCAACACTGAATCCGAGTTCCCTTTTTTCTTTCGGATTAATGCTTCTTATTAATAATAAATTAAAAATAATTTAAAAAAAAAAAGAAAAAAAAGAAGGAAAAGAAAAGAAAAAAAAGAAGTTGGGGACCCGCACCCCCACCACAACCCCAAGGAAAAAAGAAAAGCCCGATTTCCCCGGACAAGAGGAAAAAAAAAAGAACCGCAAAAGGAAAAGGACGACCGAAAGAGAAAGAAACGCCTCTGGAATGTGGCAAGAATAAAACCCCCAGGCCGAGGCTGGGGGGAGCGCGGTTTTTCCTGTGGCAGTATCCAATAAAAAATCAGTGTCGTTCTACAGTGGTGCTGAAAATTTCCGGCGGTATGATGCGCGAAAAAGGTTCTGAAAAAATAATAAAGGTTTGTTAGATGTGAAATTTGCCGCAGACGTTTTTCAGATTTTAGCCCCATGCGCTGTAAATCGGTACTATGCTCACCCCGGGTCCTATTTCTTGGGTGGGTTTGCGTCTTTGTCCCCGAATTTTGAACTTTTACGGGGCCCCTTTCCCCCTCTCTGTTTTCATAACTTTTCATTGCTGTGGTTAATTCAAAAAGGCACTTGCAGGCCAATCATGCGCCTGTCCAGGGCATTTATAGATATTTCGGTCCTTCTCTGTTATATTATCTTCATTAATCTCGTGGCATCTGTAAACCCGGGAGTGCACGAAATTGGAAAAAGCCCCAGTACATCATTCCATTCTTTTACTCTTGTTTTTTTATTCTATCTGTTGTTTTCATGATAAAAATTTTCCCTTTTTGTTACCCCGGGTTTTTGATCTCCTAGTACTTGCCCCTGGGAAGGGAACAGGTTGAGGGGGAGTAAGGAGAGTGGTGGGTTTGGGAATAAAGGTCGGGGAATTTTGTGGAGAGGTCGTGCACTGCAAAAGGCAGGAACGTAAGGAAGGAGGATTGGGGGGGAAAAAAGAGAGTAAGGGCTAGGGGGAAGTAGGGTGGCGTTTAAGAAGCTTTTGGTCTAGAAGTGAAAAGGATTCTGGGTTTTAGCAAAATC
>NW_026476266.1:0-28280 GCF_026875155.1 Cherax quadricarinatus
TCCTAAGTACTTTTTTTGTATAATTTTTTTAAACAAAAAGCCTCGAATTGCCGTTCAAAGAGACACCATAAAGATCTTCATTATTGATACCATATGTATCTCGGAGTATCGCAGTAAGCAGTAGATGAGTATTCTGATTGTTGAACGAGCCTGTCACTAATTGAAGGCAGACGGTGTTGACTCGCCTACGTGCACCTTCCGCCATTGTGAGTGCACTGAGGAAAACTGCGCACCAATCAACAGATTCAGGAGCTACTGCGCAGCCTGTCCGTACAGCCCAAGAGCGATACGAACTATGTATAATTTATTATTATACCTTTATTCCTTCTTGAATTGTGATATGTTTTAAAACCTTGTATGTAGTATAATGTCAGGTGTTGCCTGGATTGTTATGTATTTATATATTGTGTTATTGATGTTGTCCTTGTTTGTCATTTTTTTAATTTTAAATAGCAGGGGAATGTAGAATGTATTCATTGGTGGGCGGGGGAGTGTAAGCAATAATGAGTAAGTTCCACTGTATCTATGAACCTTGTTACTTGTGTAACAACATACGTAGAAGCAGTCTGTAGGTTGTGTTAAGTTTATTTTAATATCTTTATGTATGTGCTTATTCAGTAGATTGTGTAGTGAATGTTTATTGCTCATCACCAGTGTCAATGTTACATATTGATATATGTATCTATATATATTTGTATGACGTTTTAAATAAATAAAAAAATATATTTTGGATGCCTGTTTGTTAAGGGATTGTGGACTACTATATATTTATTTTTTTTATGTTGTAATATAACGTTTTAAATAAAACATAAAAAAAAAATACGTTTATTATCCCCTCTTTAGTCGTGCTACTGCACAGGACACTTTACCCTAATAATTCTTTGTTAAGCACAAAACTGTAGTGTTGCACTACAGTTGCAACATACCTCTCAAAAACAACACCACGTTTGACATAGCCTTCCAAACCATACAAACTCTCCAGATAACCTTACCTCATGCACTCACCCTCCAATACTTATATAACCCCGCTAAAAAGGAAAACGGTCCCCTAATCTATTCTTAGTGTGGCACATTAATGAGTCCCTTCACTGTAATATTTCTGTATGAGTCCGGAAAACGCGTTCTCCACTGTTCCCAATAAATAGAGTTTATTTCTACATACCATACGATATATTCCTGCCGCAATCGCCCTAATTCTGATCCCCCACCTTTGTCCCTCAATCCCCAAGAAAAATACAAGAAATCTGCCACTATGTACATAATAGCTCTTCTCACGTCTTCAGAGACCCCTCTTATATCGAATGTTAGGGCTCTCAGAATCTCTACATTACCCCCTTGCCAACCACAACCGTACCTCCCCCAACTCTTTACAGAAATAAACTGCATGAAAAGCTGTTTCTGGTTCCTCACACTTTTCGCATGTAGCTTCCCTCACCAAACCCATTACACAAAAGGCAGACTTTGAAGCTAAAATTCCCATTACAAATCTACAAACTAACTCCCTCACCCTCGGCATTAATCTAAGCTTCCGGAAATCATACCAAATCTTACCCCAATCATACAGGAATTCGCGACCTAGCTGCCAGGGAGTGTGGACGTGCCTCATACCTCTCTGCTGACAGTCTAGCAAGCTATCCGGTGACGTCATGGTATTCAGCGTGAGGAGGTGGGTGAATACCGTTGGTATACAGCTTGTTCGGGGGGCGATTACGCCTGAGAATGAACAAGTTTTGCTACCTAAGATTATCCGTGACACTTATGGTATTGCGGACAAGGATTTGTACGGTGTGGCATTAAATGGCGCATACCAGATATTTGTAAAACTACTCTACGAGCCAGTGTACGAGCAGCTGGTTGAGCAGTTCCAAGATCTCTGCGTAGATGTGTCCCCTGACGTGCATGTGCGTATGGTGGATGTCTCTCGACAATATACGTGGGTGAAACTGCGCAATGTGCCCTTCGAGGCCGATGCAACAGATCTCCGCAGTGTTTCAGAAGATACGGAGTGATACACATGGCTAAACAAGGCATGCGGGGGCTGGGGCGTATGTTGGTCTCCCAGACGGTTCGTTTACCCTCAAGATGTCTCTACGCCAGGCCATACCATCGTATGTGTACCTTGATGACTTCCGCACACAGGTCATGGTGTCTTATGCTGGTCAACGACGGACGTGTCGCCTCTGCGGTGAATATGATCATATGGCAGCAGAGTGTGGGCAGCGCGGGCAGGCCAGAAGGCCAGCCGGTGGATCAACGAATGACGATGGCAGGTGGCTCCCATACGTGGACGAAAAGGAGATGGTGGCCGCGGTCGGCTTTGGAGTGAGGAGATTGAGGAGCCAGTGGTGGTGTCGAATCTGGAGCTGTCGTCTCTCGAGTCACCTGCATCGCCGGTGGTACAGCTGGCTTCCGGGGAAGACCAGGTGACGGTGGAAGTGGAGGACTTGGATGCGACAATAGCGTCTGTTTTGCATACCATGTTCTCATCTACGGATGTGGTCTCCCCGGATGTGACGACGGCCAGTCCAGAGATCGTGTCTGTGGCGGTCGAGCAGCAGCAGAAGGAGGTTGTTGGTGCTGGTGGGGCTGGCGGGGACGTGTGACCCCTCGTCAGAAGGCAGAGACGAAGGGGGTGGTGGAGGTACATCGTGTGGACGATCCGGTCACAAACATGGAGGAGGATGCTGGGACGAGGAAGAGGGCTGCGCTTTGTCGGACTCTGACGACGTCCTGACGCCGGCTCAACGAACAGGGAAGAAAGCATCGGTAGATGGGAGGGGGGGTGTGCAAGTGGAGGTGAGCACGACAGCAGGTGGTGCCAGTGGCACGGGTGTCGTGCGTGGAGAGCTTTGGCAAACGTGGCCCCCCAGGGCCCAAGTGGGCATGCAAAAGAAACAAGTGGGGCAGCAAAGTGAGGAAACCTTAGCCAGGTGTGAGGGGGGGGGTTAGACAGGGGCGGGAATAGTCGTGGAAGGTGTGATGAGGTCGCTGCTTGATGGCAGCGACGGTTAATGGCGTGTTGTCTGGGGGCACCAGATAGCGTGCTCCTTGAGAGAGGGGCATGTGCCCAGTGTTGGGAAATGAAAGTGGCTTGATATGTGCTGTTCAATGTGTCTGAAAAATTGTGGAATGTGAGTATGTTAGGTTCTGTTAGAGGTGTTGCTCCTGTGCCTGTGTGCGCCTAAGGTACGCTGGTGCGGTTGAGGTGGCATGTGCTGCTGCTGTGGGGTATGAATCTTGGACTATATGTTGTATGATAGTGGGTGGGGTCTGTATGGTGGAGGTTTGTGGAGCATTTTTAAAGTTCATGTCAATATTAGGTATGTATTTTATACCTATGCATCCCAAAATGTATAAAAACACTGGTAGTGTTACTTGTGCGGGACCTGCTGTTATGAGGCCTCTTGTTTGCACAAGGACAGCCCCTTTTTGTAATTACTTTGAGGATATTTGTGAAATGGGTGTATATACATGTACTGTATCAATGTGTTACGATGTTGTATTCTTTTTCTTTACTGTATAATTTGTATGTTGGTTGTGAATAGGTTTGAGTGGGACATGCAAGGGGGGGGTTGAGGCTTCAAACACGTTGGGGTTGGTGATAATTTTAGGGTAGGTGTCTTTCCTGTAGTGAAAACTTGTGTGCTACATGCCTTTTATGTTTAGCAATGTAATGTTTGTTGTGATATATATATCAATGTAATTCTGTTAGTAGCTTCAACAGGTTTGGGTTAAGTGATAGGATGAGGGAGCAGGGAGGGGGGGGGTGTACCCACACGGAGTTTTTAAGTGTGGTGTGTAATATTTTGCTGTGGAGGATTGTGTTAATTTATAGACTTAAATGAGTTTTACATATAATTTTGTAATGTCATGTTTAAAAAAAAAAAAAAAAAAAAAAAAAAAAAAAAAAAAAAAAAAAAAAAAAAAATCATACATGGGGTATACTGATACCCTTGCATGATTTCCTGTTTCCTACTCATCTCCACCAACCTTCCAACCTTAAGTTTGCTGCTCCTCCGACGACTAACAATAAAACCCGAGCATATTCTCGCATTCATTAATTCTTTCCTCCCCACCACCGTCCCCACATCCTCCATCACTTTCCCAACTCTTACCCCTCTCAGCCCCCTCCCTACTGCACAAACCTCTGTTTACATGCATGGCCTTTACTCTCTGCCCCAGTGCCAAAAGCCTACTCCCTCCTCTTCGTACATTTGACATGACCACCTCTTTACTGAGCCATGCCCTCCCAAAACCCCACACATAACGGAGCGCCCTCCTCTCATGTATTTCCTGCACCCATAAAGGATACACCACAGCAACATTCCACACTTACTATACACCAATGAATTTATTATAATGGCCCTTTGCAATAAAGTAACATCCCCTGCTCTTAGGCTCCGTATTCTTTTCACTATCTTCTCTCCTACCAACTCCGAGTTCACTCGACGAGTCTCCTGCTCATCATCCATATATAGAACTCCACAAAATTTTCAACCGTTCTACCCGCTTCCCCATCCAAACTCCAACCCCATTCCCACCAACCCCCCACCCAAGCACCAATCTCTAATAATTTTGATTTGGCTCTGTTGACGCTCATTCCTGACTCCCTCCCAAAAACCTTCAAAACCCTCCCTATCGTTCTCAATCCTTCTACACCAGTGATCAGTAAAGTTGTATCGTCCACAAAATCCTACCACCTCATTAAACCCCACCCCCTCCCCATGTAAAATGCCCTTTCCCTCAACCATTTCATAAAATGGGTGCTCTATGGGATGCGAACAAAATTTTTAGACATAGGACACCCCTTCCAGACCCCCTCTCCATTTCCAAAATCCTGCCCAACCTACCATTCACTTTCACCTGTATCACCGCCCCAGAATACAGTATCTCAACCCACTTAACAACTCCCTCACCAAAACCCAGACGTCTCAAACTGGCTCCCAGAAACTCCCTATTCACACCGTCATATGCATTCTCCCAATCAATACCTAAAATTCCACCCCCATTGCAAACCCTTCAAAAAATTTCCCCAATCCGGCTATGCCCATCTCTCATGCTATGTCCCGGAATCCCCAACTGTCCCTTATGTAGTGTACCTCCTATCACCCTCTTCATCCTATTCCCTAGTATCTTTGCAAAAATCTTATAGTCTGTACACATTAAAGATATAGCCCTGTACGTGTTCAGTGTTCTTCCCTCCTGCTTTTTCCTTACTAACACGACCACCCCCGTCCGCTGTGTCATTCCTGACTTACCTTCCCTCAGCATACAATTCATTACCTGTACCAGACAATACTTTATATGGTCCCACTGAACTCTATAAAAATCATTCGAAATCCCATCTATTCCTGGCGCTTTTCCCATACTTAAATTGAGCACTGCCTCTTTCACTTCATCCATACTAATTACACCTTCCATTCCAACTATCTCCTCTCCACACATCCCTAAGGCTTGCACCCCTTCCCCTTCCTCACAAACTATCCCAACTTTTCCCCTTGCCCACTTCTTTTGAAACCAATAATCAGCATAATTACTCATTCCTTCAGTTGTCGCTAGCATTTGCCTCTTATAATATCCTCCCAAATCTTCACTAACCTCTAAGTTTAAAATAGTTGACTCCTTTTGCCTGATTTTAAAACTTCTCAAAACACTTCCCGAAGGCTTATCTCCCCACAGTACTGCTTCCATCCCCGCCCTTACTCTTATTTCATCAAATCTTTCATTATGTATTTCCTTCAATCTATCTCTGAGCAGCAATATCTTTTCGTACTGCCTTCCCTCCTCTTCCTCATAACACTCATTGAGCTGTTGCTCCAAATAATTTTGTAATCCATACCTCCACCTCGCCTCCTCCCGTCCCTTACTCTTATAAAAACCCGCTATACCTGGTTTAGCTTTATTTTCCCACCATTCCAAGATACTCGTCTTCCCCTCACTGGCACCCCAAAAATTGTGCCACCATTCACCAAACTCCACACTCACCACCTCACTCCTCACTAGTCTCGCATTTAACTTCCAAAACCCTGATTGTATCTTAACCACATCCCCCCAATCCAGCTCAGCCAAAACTGCCCTATGGTCAGAAAACCCCACGTCCACTGTTCTTACTTCCCTCACAGTAACTGACTCCGATGTATAGATTCTATCTAAACGCGCTGAATAATCTCTTCTGACAAAGGTAAACTCTATTCTCCAGGCCCCCCTCCCCCCACATCCCTAACCCCCCGCATCCTGCAAAACATTGTGTAGCGCCCCCAACACACCCCCCGCCCCCCTCGGCTCCACGTCCCCTCCCCCCCTTATGACACAGTTCCAATCTCCTCCAATTATAGTGACTAAAGGTAAACCTTGTAAATGATACAACAAAATGTCTCTTTCAAAATCCTCTTTTTTTTCTGACTGTGCTCTCATTGTCCTCTTCGCTTTCGGGCTGATGGACGCACTGCGCAAACAGCTCCTGCTTTCTCTGGTGCACAACTTCCTGTTTTCACCAAGAGGCTGCCAGCTACCGCAGGAGGAGCAACACCATGTGTGTTGACCTTGTTAAAGGGACAATTTACCCTACGAATGCCTCTGTTTATTACCAACGATTATACGGACACATATGGCATTGAAATTGAAGAATTACACGGAATAGCACTTAATGGCTCATCACGAATCTTCATAAAGTTCTGCACAGTGGAGGCATATGAAAGGACGGTGACTCAGTACCAGGAGAAGAACATCACCGTATCATCTGGTCTGGAGGTACGCCTGCGGGATGCCTCAAAATACTACACCTGGGTGAGGATCCACAACGTTCCTTTCGAGGCACCGATGTGGATATTCAGAGAGACATTTCAAAGATATGGTGAGGTGCATGCTATAAACTTTAGTTCGATGGACGGAGGGAATCTATGAAGGGTTGCCGGCTGATCTTACACGTCAAGATGTCTTTAAGAAGACCTATTCCATCGTATGTTGTCCTGGAGGTTTTTTAGGACACGATGTATGTGACCTACGCGGGACAACGCAAGACGTGTCGCCTGTGCGGCGCTTTTGACACATGGCAGCTGATGTGGTAAAGCAGCAGCGCCGCGGGCTTGGGAACAGCAAGTAGTCACAGAGCCTCAGGCGGCATCTCTGCGAAGACTTTGAGTGCAGCAGGCAAAGGTAATTGGCGACGAAGTGGAGGCGTGGAAGAGAATTGTTGACGCTACCAGTGGCTTCGGATGCTCCCCCGCAAACCGGCCCGGAGTTGAGCAGCGCCTGTGGGGGTGGGAGAGACGGTGATCCACAGGAGTTATCTAGCCCCTACAGGAGATGGTTTAGTCTTTCCTGGACGTGCCTGCGGAGGAGAACCCATCTTCAGACAGGAGAATTCTGATGGTTGAGAAGGACTTGATTGAGCAGATTCCAGGGCCTCTGGGGTCAGAGCCTGGCATGTTGCAGTTGCTACAGGTGGAAGCTGAGGTGCACAAGAGGAATGGAAATACTGATATGGAAATTGAGGGTACATCTAGAAAGAGGGCTGGAGGCTCGTCGGATGAGGAGGTTATAACACCAGCTCAGCATTCAGGGAAGAAGACGTGGGCGGGAGTGATTAAGAAGGGGCAGGGTAGTGCACAGGGGGGGAGGGGGTCCAGGCGGGAAAGAGTGCATGGGAAAGGACAGAAGCAGCAAAAAGTGGATCAGACAGGACACAGAGACATAGAGGAAAGCCACCCTTTCTGAATCTTTAAGTGTCTAACGATAAACGTGAATGGCCTTAGAGCTGACGGTAACGAGTATGGTTGAGGATGTTTTGCGGCGTTTTAACATTGATGTGTGTTTTATTCAAGAACACAATTTTAAGTATGGCAGAGAGTTGAGGCTGAACGGTTTTAGGATGTATGTTGGTAGTTCAGGGAAATTAAAGGGTGGGGTGGCAGTGGCAGTGAGGGAGTCCAGCCCATTCCACGTGCTCAAGTGGGAAGAGGGAGGGGAGGGGAGGGTGGTGAGGGTGGAGGGATATGGGGTGAGATTAGAGTATGTTTTCTGGGATATATATGCCGGCAGATAGTAACATACGGGTAAAGGTGAATTTTGTAAGGGAGGTTTTGCTTTTCTACATGCGGGGTTTACCAATGGTTTCTATAATAGGTGGGGATTGGAATTGTGTAATCAGGAATAAGGATGTGGAGCCGAGAGGGGCAGGGTGTGTGCTTGGGGCATTGAGGGATTTGTTGAGGGATGCAGGGGTTTATGACATAGTCAGGGACGATGGGTGGAAAGTAGAGCACACGTTTATGTGGAGGGGTTATGCTGCCAGGTTGGATCGTATATATATAACTCGAGATATAACAGTAGAACGTGTAATGACGATAAATTTAGGTTTTTCGGACCATCGTGCCATTTTGGCAGAGATGGCATGGGAAGGGATGGTTCTTAGGTATGTGGGTTATTGGAAAATGAATGTGAGGCTACTTCAGGGAGAGGGGAAGGGGTTGTTTTTTAGGGAATGGTGGAAGCAACTATGGAAGGCTCGCAACGAAGAGGAGGATGTCTTGGAATGGTGGAAGAAGCATGCTAAATTGCAGATTAGGGAGTATTACCAGCATAGAGGATGGGATGAGGCGAGGTGGAGGTATGGTTTACAGAAATATTTAGAGGGGCAGCTAAATGATTGTTATGAAGGGGGAGGGGGCTAGACATGGAGAAATAGAGGTTTTAAGGGGAAGATTGAGGGATATACAAAATTCTCGTTTTGATGCGATACGTGTGAGGGAAGGTTTAGAGGAGGTTCTATGGGGTGACAAACCGTCAGGATGCGTTTTGAGGAGATTTAGGAATAGGCAACAGATGACCACGATTATGGGTTTAGAGGTGTGTAAAGGGGTGGGGGGATATAGGGTGTGGCAGGTACTTAGTACCACCGATGGAATGAGCAATTATGCTGATCATTGGTTTAGGGAGAATTTTAAGCAGGGGGAGGGAGGAGAGAGGGAGGGAGAGATTCTGGGAGAAGGAATTCGAGGTTTTTTAGGGGAGGAGGAGAGAGCGGTAATGGAGGGTAGGATCAGTGAGGAGGAGGTGAAGGAGGCGGTAATGGGCTTGAGTAGGGGAAAAGCGCTGGGCATTGATGGAATTCCTAATGATTTCTATATTACACATTGGGATTGTATGAAGGAATGCCTGGTCCTGCTGTTTAAACTGTATGAAGGAAAGGGGAATGTTGGGGGAATCGCAGAGCACCGGGGTAGTAGTTTTGGTCTATAAGGGAGGGGGGGGGGGGAAGACCTTGGGTGCTTTTAGGGCGATCTCCCTCATGTGTGCAGATTACAAAGTTTTTGCGAAGGTTTTAGGTAACCGTATGAAAAAGGTGCTTGACCGAGTCCTACATAGAGGTCAGTGTGGGATTCCAGGTCGAAGTATGCGTGAGGGGCATGGAAGAATTAAGGATTTTGTGGAGGGTAGACAAGGGGGGGGGATCTTGGGGATTGATTGGAAGAAGGCTTATGACAGTGTAGATAGACATATGTTGTGGAGTATTTTACAAAAACAGGGTTTTGGGGATGAGATTGTGCGCTGGGCGACTACTTTTTATACGCCTGCAACAGTCAGGGTACAGGTTAATGGGAAGTTAGGGTTGCCAGTGCAGATGGGGATGGGTTTGCGACAGGGTTGCCCCTTTTCTCAAATCCTTTTTACATGCATGCAGGACCCTTTTTATAGGCTTATAGAGGAAGGAGTGTGGGAACAGGGAGAGGTGGGACATGGGAGATGTGGTATTGTGGGGTATTGTGGATGACACCACAGTTTTGGTGGGAGGGGAAATAGGATTGGGGAATGTGGGACGTATAATAGAGATTATTGGCGGGGCGACAGGGATGAGGGTTAATGGAGCAAAGTCAAAGTTATTAGAAGTAGGCACGTGGGTGGGGTGGGGGGTTTCGGGGAACAGTATGGGTGAAACGTAGTGGATAGAATTAAGATATGTGGGGTTGTGTATATGGCGGACGCTAGGGAGGCGCAGAGAATAAATTCAAAGGAAGTTGTGAGTAGAGCGATGGGTAGGATGCGCGGGTGGAGGGCTGGGGATGTAACATTGCAGCAGAGGGTGGTGGTAGTAAATACACTTGTGTACAGTAAGGTGTGGGGCGTGGCAGAATATATCCCTGAGGTCGTGCGATATTCAGGAACTGGAGTGGGTAGTTTTGAGGTATGTGTGGGGTTATGGAAGCCATGGCTACGGAAGGGAGTGGTGATGATGGGTGTACGGCAGGGTGGGATGGGTCTTATACCTTTGGACACACGAGTGAAGGCAGTGTATGTGAAGCAGCGGTATTTGAGGGTGGGAGGGGAGAGGGGTAGAAGGGTGGGAGAGTCATGGAGGATGTGCGAAAATGTGAAGGGGAAGGCACTACTGGAATGTGAAGATATGGTGCGAAATTTGTTGGCAGTAAAGGAAGCAAAAAAAGTGAGGGTAAGTAGGCTGGGGAGGACAGGTTGGCAGGGTACAGTGATACAGGGAGTAGCTACATACCCGAAGTATGATTGGAAGGGCATTTGGGAAGACTTTTGGAAGATCGGATTAAAGCCAAGGGTTCGTGAAGTGGTTTATAGATTCTTTATGGGAATTCTAGCTACAAGGTCAGCGCTATTATATAGAATGGGTTATGTAGGTGCTGGCACTTGTTTGCATTGTGGGGAAGAGGAAACGGCTTTTCATGTTATATATTTTTGTGAAAACTTGGGTTTTGTAAGGACATGGTTAGCGAGAGTTTTGGGTATAGTGGCGGGAGGGGGGAGAAACATTTCGACTTTGAGTGCTTTGCATTTTGATGTGGGAGGGGTTTCCAAGGACATTCGGAGGGCAGTGATGTATGTAGTGGCAGATTTTTTGTATGTCTTGGTGCATGCGGGAGGTGGGGGGTGAATGTAGGTGCGGGCGCTTGCGGCGAGTGTTGTATCATACAGCATGCAGAAATAGGCTACTATATGGGAGGTTGTGGGTAAATAGTTTTCCCTTGGGTTATCGTAATCTGACGGTAGGTGTAATGTTGGGGTTGGGTGTAGTTTAGAGCTGGATTGGGCTGTTTTCTCCCTAAACTGGCATTTTTGTTCTTTTTTGAGATTAGTGGAGGATGGAAGGTGGAATAAAAGTGTGTGGTAGTGGAGCATATGGGTGTAAAGTCGTTAGGAATGAGGGGGGGCGTAGGGGGGGTGAACTGGTGACATTTGGTTAAGAGACGGGTTTTATGACTTTCGACGTCAGGTACGAACTTGAGCATGGAAGGGAATGTGAGTTTGTGGTTTTTAATACAGATAGCATGGGGTCAGGGGATGGCAGGGGGTGGCTTTCTGAAGTGTCTTTTGCCAGGTTGGTGTTGTTAATGATTGAGGTAGTACTGACCGGTACATGTTTTATTAGGAGCCATAAGTTATATTATGTAACTTAGTGCGTGACAGAGTAAGTCTGATAATGCTCTGGAACATTGTTAATAAATATATATATCTTGTTGAACATGATAATACATAAAAAATGGGAATATGTATTAGTGAGTGAGTTCCATTTCTAGTGTACTGTTACCATATTAGTTGTATTCTTCACTTTGTCAAATAATTACTATCTATATATTGTTATAAGTTATTTATGTTAGTTCTTATTTTATACGTTTTAAGTGAACAAATGTAAGGTGTTGTGTCGTCTAGTGCAAGTGGCATTTATCTTGCACTGGGGAAAAGGGGAAGTATAATGTAAATATGATTGGATCATAACGAAAGGTCATTGAATATATGTACACTGTATTTAGAAGGCAGGAAGGATTGTGAGGATTGTCTACATATGTATTAATTCTTATGTAAATTTCATGGAACTCAAAGTGATAAAATGTACACTTATTAGTCGGATGATAAGTATTGATATTATTATGCTTATTGTAATATAATTTTGATTGATGAAATGTATAATAAGGTTTTAGCTTTGGAGTAAAGAGATAAAAAGCATAGGTGATAGGGGATATTTTGTAAGCACAAAGATGAATCAGCAGTATGTATTTAGAAAATGTAAAAATTTTATTTTTCTGTGGAGGAGTCGATAAAGGGTTCTTATATTCCCTTAATTTATTGTACATTGTCTGCATCGCTCTTGGGCTGTGTAGACCCCCTTGCCTGATGCTCCTCAGTAACCTGACAGCAGTGGTACGAGGAGGTGTTGTTGTGTCTCTGTTGACACCGCTGGGAAATTACTGGTGTTGAGATGGCGGTTTGTTATCGCAGACGCGTTAATACTATTGGTATTGAACTACACCTAGTTCAGCTCAAATACTCTTACCCAAGATAATCAGGGAGACATACGGCATACAAGATGGTGAATTGTATGGGGTAGCACTGAACAGAGCGCATAGAGTATTTGTGAAACTGCTTGCTGCGACAGTTTATGAATCGGTGGTTAAGCGCTTTCAAGATGTGTGTTTTGACGTTACGCCTGCTGTGCGTGTGAGACTGGTGGACGTGTCTCGATATTATACCTGGATAAAGTTGAGGAATGTCCCCTTCGAGGCAAACGAAGCTGACATCAGAAACGTATTTGAGAAATATGGAACTGTGCATTCTGCCCAGCAGGGTAAGTGGATAATGGGTGCCTACACAGGTATGCCGGAAGGTACATTCAGCCTTAAGATGACGTTGCGTCAACCCATACCGTCATATGTGTATCTTCAAGAATTTAGGACACAGGTAATGGTTTTATATCCTGGACAGCGGCGTACGTGTCGCATTTGTGGAGAGTATGATCACATAGCGGCGGCATGCGAAAAGAACAGACGCGTGACCAAACCTGTGCAAGAAGAAGTAGCCCCAGTCACACGTGATGGTGAGCATCGTTCGTCAGAGGAAGGGCGTGGTCGTTTGTGGAGTGAGATGGTGGAACAGGCTTTTCGAAATGAGAGTGAGTCCTTCCCTCAGCTGCCTGCACCTGAGTCGTTGCCGATACCATCTACTGGATTGGTACCCCGGCATGACGTGTTGAGTATTGGTGAGGATTTAGACGAAGTTTTAAGGACCTTGTCACCGCAAGTGGTGGAAGCTCCGTCTCTGGAAGACGTAGCTGGAGACTTTCTGAGTCCGGATTGTCAACAACATGAGACTCCGCAGAAGGACGACGAGACTGGGACATCGGGAGACTTCATACCTCATTGTGAGGTGGATGTTGAGGTACACCGTGAGGCTTCCTCGGATCTTGACATGGAGGATAAGAACGTTACGAGGAAATGGGCAGCTACATCAGATTCGGATGACGTACTGACGCCGGCACAGAGGACTGGAAATAAAACTGAGAGAATGGGTGAGGAGAGGGGTGGGGAGGGGGGGGGTCATGAGGGACGCCATCGCAAGAAGGGAGGCGAATGGAAGTACTGTAAAGAAGACAAATAGACGTAACAAATCAAGTGGTGAACCACGGGAGGAGAAGAGGAAAGGGTGGAAAATATAACAGGCCATAGGTGTATGACTGCTAATGTTAACGGTTTATGTACTAGACTAAAGAGAGATTGGTTGAGCAGTTTTTTTAGGAAACATAGAATTGATGTTCTGTTCCTTCAAGAACACAATTTCAAAGAAGGAGAAGTGTTGCAGGTTGCAGGATATACAGTACTGACCCTGCCAACTATCCGTTTGAAAGGTGGTGTGGGTCTTTTAATAAAAGAGACAAGCCCGTTTGTATGGCAGAGATGTGAGGGGGGGGGGGGGAGGGGGGTGCGAGTGGATGGGACTTGGATGGGAAAGCGTGTATCCTTGGTAAGTGTCTATGCCCCTGCGGAGAAGGACACGAAGGTTCGAACGGATTTTGTGTGTGAGGACCTAGTTTATTTTTTGCGTGGTCTTCCGGAAGTAGCAATAGTGGGGGTGACTGGAACTGTGTCATAAGGGCGGCTGACGTCGAACCCAAGGGGCTGGGCATGTGTCTGCACCTCTCAGAGATTTGTTGAGGGATGTTAAGTTAAGAGATGTGTTTGGGGGAGGGGTGTGGGAAACAGAACATACTTTTATCAGAAGGGGATATGCTGCAAGGTTGGACAGAGTGTTATATTCGCAGGGAGTAGTTGTAAAGTCTTTAATACTGTGGAGACGGTCTTGTCAGATCATAGGGCAGTTGTAGTGGAGGTAGGGTGGGAGGGAATGGCCGAAATTTATAAGAATTATTGGAAATTAAATATTAGTGTGTTAAGTGATGAGGAAGGGTTGGAGGGTTTTTCTATGCTGTGGAATGAGCTTTCAAGGGAAGCTCAGGAGGTGGAAGACATTGTAACATGGTGGGACTCGGTGGCAAAGGAAAGGATAAAGTCCTCCTTTTACGTGAGGGAGGGTAGGCATATAAACACTTTAAAATATGAGCTAGCGAATTATTTAGAGGATCGATTACGAAGTTGTTATGGGCAGGGATCGGTTGGTAGTGTTTACCCCATGGACGAGATTGTTGACATAAAAGAGAGCTTGCGAACGTTGCATAATGAGCGGTTTCAAGCGGTGCAGGTGCAAGCAGGATTAGAAGAAGTTTTGTGGGGAGACAGGCCATCCGCGTGTGTGTTAAGACAACAAAAGCAAAAGCAGGCGCTGACGGCAATCCCGAGCTTGGAGGTAAATGAGACGATGGGAATCCATAGAGCAGTCAAGTGATACGAAACAAAAAGCTATGAGTGCATATGCGGATATATGTAAAAAAACACTGGGACTAGTAGTGGCGTGGATGAAGTGGAATTAAGTAAGTGTGCACGTATGCTAAGTGCATTTTGGGTCACAGTGATAGGAAGGCTTTGGTGGGTTTATTACTGAGGAGGAAATTGAAATTGCTTTACACAGAATGAGGAAGGGCAAGTCCCCGGGTATTGATGGTTTACCGGTGGAATTTTATTTGCAGCATTGGGAGTTGATTGGGAAGTTCATGGTAAGATTATTAAATTGTATGAAGGAGAAGGGTACGTTAGGGAATAAGCAGAATACGGCAGTTGTGGTGTTGGTCCCGAAAGGCAAAGGGCAGCCAAACCTTGGGAAGTATAGGGCGATATCGTTGCTCTGTGCAGACTATAAGGTTTTCGCAAAAATTTTGGGTAATAGGGTAAAATGCATGGTGGGGAGGGTCGTTTCGCCATCGCAGTATCGGTTGCCGGGCAGGTCGATGTTAGAAGGTCACGGGCTTATAAGAAGTTTTGTGGAGTCAAAGGGGGAGGGGGAGGGGGCGGCTTTACTGGCCTTGGACTGGCGAGCCGCCTATGATAGAGTGGAAAGGGGTGCACTGCAGAGTATTCTTCGGAGACAGGGTTATGGAGAAGAAATAGTTGGGTGGGTAAACACGCTGTATAAGGGAGCAAGGATGAGGATACAAATAAATGGGTGTATGGGGACGGACTTTGAGATGTGTAGAGGTTTAAGACAAGGGTGCCCTATGTCACAGATCTTATTTGCGTGTTTTCAGGATCCCTCTTACAGGATGGTTGAGAGCACAGTTAGTTCCCGGGTGGGGGTGGGGTAGGGAAGGGGATTGTTGGCCGGCATTAATAGGTTATGTGGATGATACGACTGTTTTGGTGTGTGAACGAATGTCTATGAAAGGGTTGGAAGATGTTGTGCGTGTGTTTGAACGTGCCACGGGTATGAAGGTAAATAGTGAAAAGTCGATGATCATGGGGTTGGGTACCTGGAAAGGGGGAGGAATGGTGAGCTGTAACGTGGTTAACACAACTGCGATGTCATTAAAGATTTGTGGTATTATTTATAGAGACGATTTGGATGTGGCGCGGGAGGAAAATTCAGTAAGGACGTTGGAAAAGGTCATTGGTCGTCTGGGTGTTTTGAGGCCCCAACATCTCACTCTGGCCCAACGTGTGATCGTTGTTAACGTTTTATTGTATAGTAAGGTGTGGCACATGGCGGCTGTATTCCCGATTACAGGGACAGCGATCAATGGAATATTGAGAAGAGTATTTACCTTTCTGTGGGGATCGAGGTGTGATTGGTTAAAACGTGAGGTTGTTATGTTACCTGTACGTCGAGGAGGTTTGGGATTATTGGACTTAAAGCGTAGGGTGAAATGTGTTTTTCTAAAGTGGGAGGTTTGGCGTGTGGGTGTGATGGCGGGAAATATGGACCAAGTATATACGAGGGTGAAAAAGTGGTATAGGGGAATGGAGTTAAGGGAATGTGAGATTGTACTACGAGCTTTGTTGATGGTAAAGGAACGGAGGAACATTCGCATAAGGGTTTTAAGTGGGTTACTAGGGGGTACGTGCGCAGCTCCAGTAGGTTTGTTCCCCATGTACTCGTGGGAAAATATATGGCTCCGATTTAGCAAGTTGAAATTACGGCCTAGGGTGCGTGAAGTCATGTTCCGTTTTTTACATGGTATATTGCCGTCAGGGGCAATACTACGATCCAGAAGAGTCGTGGAGGGAGGCGGGTGTGGGTTTTGTGGTGGGGAAGACACGGCTTTTCACGTTGTCTATTTTTGCGAAGGTTTAAAGATGTCAGGTGTTGGTTGGGTAGGGTGGTACAGAGGGTGGGAGGGAGAGGAGTGCAGGTCCTGCGTGCGTTAAGTCTCGACATCGGTGGATTAGACCAGGACGTTGAATGGGCTTTAGATTATATTATCGTGGATTACATTTATATTTCGTGGGTAATGCGGGGAAAAGGGGTCAGTGAGGTCAGAAGGCGTGTCCTTGCAATAACGTTTTATCGTACAATGTGTAGGAATAGGGAATTGTATGGGAGGAGGTGGGATAAGGGTTTTTCGGACGGTTATAAAAGGCTCACTCTTGAAACCCTTGTGAATCTGTGATAAATATACGGGCATGCCGAATAAGTTGTCGTGTAGGTCAGTGGGCAATAGCTGGCTCGTCTCTTGGGGGGGGGGGATGTGAGTTGCGTGAATATGAGTTTGGGCATGAATGTTTTTTAGTTATGGATGTGTGGTTGTAGATTCAGCGGTTAGGGTTACTTATTGTACCTTTTGTGTACAAAATGACTGGGGTGCCTTTACATATTTGTTATGTTTTTGATGCTTTCCTTTGTTGTAAAGACTCGTTGTATTCTTGAGTCACTAGTTTTCTTAGTTTTGTTTTTGATTGTGTTATGGAGGTCCAGATATTTGGGTATATAAACGTGCATATATGTATGTATATATGTATATGTGTATGCGTGTTTTGTCCTTTCTCTGTTACTGTTCAATCTAGTCTGTGAGTCACCAAAGTATTAAAGGGATATAACACGTGTACATTACCCTGAGTCGTCCAATTGTATCCTATAAATATGTAGCAACATTATGATTTTTGTTTGTGATTCAAACGTAGTTCATAGGTATCAAGATTGAACACTTATGGAATGGATGGAAATTGCTGACGATTAATATGATCGTCAATTTATATAATATTTATTATGTTAATGAATTTGTGTTAGAGCAAATCATTGAATTTATGTCTAAGTTGGAATTTCTATAATCAATTGTATATTTTGTATGCAAATTACATAAACTATTGTTTAATCATCAATGTAACATGTTTGTATGATGTGCATGTAGGTTATAATGGGTTAAGTGGGGTTTCCACCAGTGTTATATTTGTTACGCAAACAGTTATATCTTTTGGTACTGTGTGTGTTTAGTGAACGTACGTATGCATTTTATGGTGTGTTTGGTCGTATACGTATTAGTTATAGATTTTTTTCTGGATTTTATGGTGTGTACCTCGTTGTACTCTATGGATACAGCGGCAGCAGCGACTTCCAAGCTCCGTATTTTTCTCCAACTACCAGAGCTACAAATGCCCATGATGACCTAGTTACAAGCAAAACTGCACTACCCAACGTAGCACCCAGAATGACAAAAGATTACCAACAGTTGAAACCTACAAATCGAAAAAAAAGAGAGATCAAAGGAAGACTGCACACAAACCGAAAGCAACACCCCGCTGCCAGCCGAACAACGTAACCCTAAGCTTTGTATACTACAACTTCTTCTTAACAACAACAATTCCGTAGTAATATGAAGCGCAATCTAAGAGGAAACAACACCAAGGCCAGCAAGAAAACACCGAAAAAATCAACTTTTTCAACAAGTGTAGCCAGGAGGACGCCCGGCCAGCAACCACCCCACTCACCACCACTCAAGGCGACACCACAACAATAACAACAAACATGGCTGCCACCAGCCCATCCTCCCCTCCTTCCCCGGATTCAACCTACCTAGTAGTCTCTCAGGTATGACCAACGATCCAGATACCCTAAAGTCATGCATCTCCAACTTAGTTATTGAAAAATATGAATCTTCGAGAGACGCTAACAAAACAAGACACCAGGATGACACAACTCGAGAACAAAATCCTCAGTCTTGAACAAAAGTTATCAACACCTGGAATGACTAACTGTGACAAGACCATCCAAACAGTCATAGATAGCCATACCCAACAAATAATATCTCTTAATACAAAGGTTGAAGAAGCAGTAAAAACAATGGAAGAACAACTTAGATAACCAGTTCAGTGACTACTTTGCTCTCCAAAAGATAAAACTGAGCAAGAAAAACTATCGGACGCAGTAAATAGTTAACAGTCCACTTTTTCCCAGTGATATGAACCAAACAAACAGTAAAGAAATTACTCTGCAGATCATAAAGGACCAAACAAGTGTTATTGTACCAGAGTCTGAAATAAAAAGAAGCCAGATTACTAGGATCCCATGGTAGAAAAGTGTTATGCTTAGATTCAACTCACATGATAGGAAAAAAGACTT
This sequence comes from Cherax quadricarinatus, assembly GCF_026875155.1. Classification (NCBI taxonomy): domain Eukaryota; kingdom Metazoa; phylum Arthropoda; class Malacostraca; order Decapoda; family Parastacidae; genus Cherax; species Cherax quadricarinatus. The sequence continues at coordinate 18,742 of NW_026476266.1, forward strand.
AATTATTGCATCTATTAAAGTAAAGAAAGAGGTATACATAAACGAGTGTCTTACCAAAAAACGTCAGAACCTCCTGTATAGAGTCAGAAAACTTAAGCGGGAGAATAATGACACAATACACCAATGCTTCACACGGGATGGGAAAAATTCTAGTTAGGAAAACAAATGTAGGTCAACTGTACACAATCACGAACGAGAATGATCTATCACGATTTCTCAGGGATACTAATCTTACAGAGAATAACTAAACAATGTCCAACTTAAAAGTCTACGTAGTGTAGTGTATGTTTTGCTCCATTATTGTTCAAATTTCATTGTACAATCTCTTAGTATTTAAATAATCAACTACCTCATTTTGTGATTTTATAGTAAGCATAAATCACCTTATGTGATTTTCTTATTTACTATTGTTCGCTTGAACATTAGCTGAATTGATACTTTCTCTGTCCATATTACTACCTCATATTTTTTTTTAAATACTACAATTGATATTACTTACTAAAATTAATAAATATCATTTTTACTAAAATTTCAATTTACTCTTAACATTTTTGACATTTAATAACCATTACTTGACTAATTACCTTTACCTGTTTTAATACCACATTTACTATCCTAGATTACTCTTAATTACCTTGTACTGCCATATAACCTCAAGTATAACTACCAGTGCAATATTGAATGAAATAAACATTACTATTTCACTTTTTTGTAATCATTATTACTTACTAAAATTTTATTAAACACCATATTTACTACCAGTCAATTTTACTTTTGTACATTAAACATTATTTTATACTTCCCATAACATTTTTTTTGCCAAATTTTCAAGTTTTTATATTCAACCCCAACCTTGTATTATCCTTTGTACCTGTGTACCTGGGTACCTGTCTACCATCTTACTATCATATTATAACCAAGACATTACCATTGTGATTTTTTACTATTATTCTTTGTACTTTAATTGTGAATTTTATTTTGTCAATTTAAATCTATAGTTATAACCTTGATCTTGTCAACAACCCATACCAGACTCTAGTGCAATTGCAAGTACCATTTCAAATTGTATTTTTATATTATAAGTTTATATTATAATTCCTACCATCTGTCCATTTAACTTTGCTTACCATTACTTAATTTTAGTCCCTTTTATATTTTCTCCTTTATTTTAGCTTTATATAACTATCCTAGTTTATATATCCACAACTGTTAAAATAATCAAGGTGCTATTCTCAGTGCTAAAGTAGAATAAGCTCACAATCTTGCCATTATATTCCAAAGCTCATTTATTCACAACCTATATTAGTCCCTTTTTATTATAATTTTAAACTATAATTATAACTTTAAAAAATTACCTTTATAGTACTACCTACTATCATATTCCCAAGCACTATTATATGATCATCACTTTATTTGTATTAGTCCCTTAGCTCATTATTTTACATTTGTTAAATAATTCAGGTGCTTTTTTTAGCTTAAGACTATTTACTTTGTTTTATACTTAATTCTAACTATAGATTCACTACAAATCTTATGATTACAAGCATTGATCCTGATACCAACCTCTTATTTAATGACTTAAATGAATCAAACAGTTACTGTAATTACTACACTGCAGAACAATCAAAGGCACTTCTCAGTGCCAACAACAACATAACTATCTTTAACTACAATATCAGATCATTAAGCAAGCATTACGATGACCTCATAGCATTACTAAATTCCTTACATGCCAATATGTCCATCATTACACTAACTGAAACCTGGCTAAAGCCTGATAGTACAGATGTCTATGCCATTCCTGGTTACACAGCCATACACAACTGTAGGCCAGACCAACAAGGGGGTGGCACAGCCATATACTACTCAGACCAACTAGAATGTATCACTAATACTTGCACAAGGGATTGAACATGGGGAATATATAATAGCTAAATTCAAATCCAAATACCTACAAAAAACCTCTCACATTGATAAAACATCTACAGAGTTCCACAGTCAAACATTAGCCAATTTAGTCAAAATCTAGGAAGTATGATAACTGATGCACGCATGAACAAAGATCACTTACTACTCTCAGGTGACTTCAATATAAATCTCCTGCAAGACCAGGACCCACACGTTACTGAATTCACAAACACAATGAGTAACTGTATGTTACTACCAACAGTAACAAAACCTACAAGAGTTACAGAGACTAGTGTTTCCCTACTTGACCACATCTGGACCAACACCATATCCCCTTTAAAATCAGGCATAATTACAGATAATACCACAGACCACTAACCCTACTTTCCTCATAACAACTCTGGTAAACTACCCCAAGACACTAACTACTAAAGTCACCTTCAGACTTCACAATGAGGCAGCCATTAATAACTTCGCAACAGCATTAGCAAAACATTGATTGGCACACTGAGCTAGAATCTATACAGATATTGACGAATGTATTAATAATTTTCTAAAAAAGACCCAATACCTCTATAACAAGCACTGCCCTAAAAAAACTAAACAGATGACAGCAAAGAGACTGAACAGTCCCTGGCTAACACCCAGCATTCTCAAATCCATAAATACAAAACACCAATATGAAAAACAGTACAGAATGGGTCACATAACCAGAGACCAAACAAAACGTACTCGTCAATCCTAACCAGCCTGATAAGAAGGGCAAAAAAATTGTATTATGAGAACAGATTATCCAACTTAACGAGGTGATATAAAAAGACCTGGAAAACACTATCTGAAATTCTGGGAACAAAAAAGATATCACGAAATAGCGAAATAAAATTATAGCAAAATCAGATGAACCCCAACTCCCACCAACAGAAAAGCAAACAGACTCAATGATTTCTTCTCCACTATAGGACAAAACCTTGCCCATAAAATCCCAAGCTCAGATACCCCACCAAATAACTACCTCACCGGCAATACCCGAACACACTGTCCTAGCTCCGACTAACCCATACGAAGTCTCCCTTATTATCAATGCACTAAAAAACAAGGCAGGAGATTTAAGTACCTTACCACCCTTTATATATAAAAAAGTGTCACAAGTGCTATCTCCAATCATTGCAACACTCTTTAACAAATCCATTGAATCCTCCACCTTCCCTACAGTACTCAAAATAGCAAGGGTCACCCGATCCACAAAGGAGGAGACCAAACAGAGTTGAATAACTATAGGCCAATATTCCAACTTACACCCTCTCTCAAAAATCTTTGAAAAACTAATTCATAAACGAATCTACTCCTACCTTATCTCCCAGAACATACTCAACCCCTGCCAATTTGGATTCAGGCCTAATAAAAATACTAATGATGCTATTATACACATGCTAGAACATATATACACTGCAATAGAGAAAAAAGAAGTCCCACTGGGGATCTTCATTGACTTACGTAAAGCTTTTGATACCAGTTGACCATGACTTGCTCCACGTAAAATTGTCACACTATGGTATAAGAGGGCACTCCCTCAATTACCTCAAGTCTACCTCAGCAACAGAAGCCAAATATGTGTACGCAAATGGGGCAAACTCTTCTGCGAAACCCAATTACAGTTGGTGTCCCACAGGGAAGTTTTCCTTGGCCCTCTTCTCTTTCTCCTATACATAAATGACCTTCCAAATGCTTCGCAATTACTCAAACCCACACTATTTGCAGATGACACTACAAAACGTCTTCTCTCACCCGAGCCCAGTCACACTAGCCAATACTGTAAAACCGAATTACAGAAAATATCTACCTGGATGAGGACTAACAAACTTACACTTAACATTGACAAAACCTACTTCATTCAGTTTGGTAACAGAGCTACAGATGTCCCTCTTAACATAATGATAAACGGATCACCTATCACCAAAGCAAACCCGAGGGAAAATTCTTAGGAATCCACCTTGATAATAGACTCAAATTTCATACACATATACAAAAATTTCTAAAAAAATTTCCAAGACTGTAGGCATACTATCGAAGATACGGTACTATGTTCCACAGTCAGCCCTCCTGGGCCCTATATCACTCTCTTATTTACCCCTATCTCACCTATGAATTTGTGCATGGGCTCAACAACATTTAAACCCATCTCAGCCCATAATTACCAACCAAAAGGCTGCAGTTAGAATATAACAATTCTCACTACAGGCAGCACACTCCACCAATATCAATACACTAAACCTACTCACCAACAAAAACTCCATAATTATGCACCTATTACATACATAGAACATTAACTTGATATTAACCCTCCCCTCAAACATCTCCTTGCCAACCCAACAGAACACATGACCATAACACAAGGCACAGATCACTCTTTGATGTTCCTCGTGTTCATCTCACACTATGCAAAAACTCAATGCACATAAAAGGCCTAAAATCTGGAATTCATTACCTGTAAATATAAAAAAGAAACACTTCCTGTTTATAAATTCAAGTCTCTACTCAAAGATCACTTACTCACCCAAAACCAAATAAAATACTGAAACTGAACCTTATAAATTGTATATCTTAAATGTTTTCTCACAATTATATCACATAAATGTTAAAACCCAAAACCCAATTAAACTTTATTATTTTTTAAATACACTACCTAACAGAATCCTTTATATGACCTGTCTTTGTAATACTTTACTTGTGCTTTATAGTAATCTGTTTACATTAATTTTTTTATCACTGACTTCATCATTGCCCTTTAAATTTAATCTTAAGTTTTAAATTTTAAGCCCGCCCGTAATGCTATGCATAGTATAAGTGGCTTTGGCATACTGCTCTTATCTGTATTTTTTTGTACCTCTGTATGTGTGCACAAATTTATAATAAATAAATAAATAAATAAATAAATAAATAAATAAAAATGGTGATGCTATTTTTAATTTTTAAGCCCGCCTTGTATTTATGATGTTTTAAATAAAAATATAAAATTTTTTTTTTTTATTGTATTCTAATGTATTTTTAAATTCAATAACTGAATGTGGTTATTAGTAAACCCACCACCGTGCACGATATTGTTGTTATTTATGGGGTATATGAGGGTTAGGGTGTGGATTGGTTTCATTAGTGGATGTGTGCCATCATGTTCAGATATTCCTTGTATTATAGTCAGCCTTTTAGATGGCTGGATTGTGTTTTATACATGTTGTCAATGAAGTCCTTAAAGCTCTTATAAATGTATAAGAGATGTCAATGAGTATACTAAGGAGAAAGTGGTAGTTTTTCAAGGGGGGGGAGTGTAAGCATTACTAGGTAGAACTATCGTTTTTTATTATAAGACCATCTTTTCATGTGAAGTACAGTACATAAAAGTAGTGTTTGATTGGAGTGCAACAGCCAGTCTGATGTCATAATATAAGTGCTTCTTTGGTATTTGTGTAGTCACTGAAGATTATCGTTTTACTGCTTGTATCTTGTTACATATTGATTATGTACCCATATATTTTGTACCTGAGTTTTAAATAAAATATAAAAAAAAATATAATGACTAAAGGTAAACCTTGTAAATGATTCAGCAAAATGTCTCTTACAAAATCCTCTTTTATTCTGACTGTGCTCTCCCCTGGCATGTAAACCCCTATAAAACATACTCTCGTTTCATCCAACTCACCATAATTCGCTGCCTGGATGAGGTAGAGTGCGGTCGTGCTTTGCACCCCTCTACTGTTTCCCAGACGAGCTACTCAGTCAACAACATGGTGCCAGGTGTACGCAGGAGAGTGAATACTGTGGGCATTGAACTTATAGGGGGCTTTAACCCCTCGCAGTCGATGTGTTTTTTGCCCAAAATTATAAGAGAGACATACAGCATCAAGAGGGATTTAAATTAGTGGCACGAACGGTGTATTGAATTTTCTGAAATGTAACTGTAAAGTATACGGGTTTTTGGTTGATCGTTACCAAAGTCAGCATTAAGTAACCCCGGCAGTGAGGGTCAAGTTACAATGTATCACGACATTATTCGGGGGTTAAGCTCCGCAACGTCCCTTTTTGGGCTGATAGTAGATATTCGAAATGATTCGAACGTTATAAAACTGACATCGGGCCCAACCTGGCAAAGGGGTAAAAGGTCTTAACAGGATTTCCTAAAGGTTCTTTTAATCTCAAGATGAGCAAAAGGGCATCCTAACCCCTTTTATGTTACTCGAAAGTTTAGAACCCAGGAAAAAGGTATTAGCGGGGCAGAGAGTACGTGCCGATGTGTGGCGAATTTGACCATATGGCGGGAGGGGCTGTGGCAAATGGGGTATGGCTCCTGGGCCGGGGGGGCGGGGGCACCTGCGCATGAGCACCCCATGCCCAAGGAAGAAAGGGGGCAAGGAGGAGGGGGTGGTCGCATGTGGAGTGAAGAGGTAGTGGTCCTCCTGTGGAATCGGAAAATGGTACCATGAATCACCGGCCCCTCAACATGGTCCCGGGCCGGGAAGGGGCGGAGACCTGTGCATGAGCACCCGATGCCCCAAAGAAGAACGGGTTTCAAGGGGAGGGGGTGGTCCATGTGGAGTGAAGAGGGGGGGCTCCTCCCGTGGGAAACGGAAGAAAATGGGGATCATGAATCACCCGGCCCCTCAACAGTACATTGTCAAGTGAGGAGGGGACAGGAGGGCGCAGTGTGAAGGCTATTGAGGAGGGGTTTGGGGACGGTGATACAGCCCATGTTACAGTCTACGGAGGGGGAGAGTTACGCGAACATGACCTGGGTCAGGGCAGAAGGTGTTGGGGGAAGGGGGGGATCAGGGGGACCCGGGTGGACAGTGGAGTACCAGGGAAAGGGCAAGGGCGGATTTAAAGGGGGTAAGGTGAAGTCCATTGTGCTGGTCCCAGGACTCAGAATAAAAAATAGGGAGCTACAAGGAAAAGGGCAGCGCGTCAGTTCGGACGATGTTCTGACGCCGGGCCAAAGGGCCGGGGAAAAAGAATGGGGTTATGGGACCCCGAGTGGCTCTGCGAGAAGGCCCCAACAGAAGGGGGGGGATGGTTGGGGAAGGAGGGGGAGTCTGTGGCAAAGGCACAGTCCAGGGGAACGGTCTGAAAGGGAAGAATCTTGACATGAGGGGGGAAGGAAACCTTAAACTGGCCTCAGGTGTGTAACAATAAATATTAATGGTCTGTGTGATGGTGTTAAACGGAAGTGCTTCAGGATGTTTTTGAATAGGTACAAGGTTGACGTAGCTTTTGTGCAGGAGCACAATTTTAAGCTTGGTCGTGAATTAGTGGTGCCTGGGTATCAGACTTATGTGTTGCCATCTGAGCATTTAAAAGGAGGAGTGGGTGTGTTGATCAGGGAGGCGAGCCCGTTTGTATTGCATAGGAAAGAGGGGGGGGGAGAGGGGAGAGTATTACGTGTGGAAGGATGGTGGATGGGAGAGAGAGTGGCGTTTGTGTGTGTGTATGCCCCAGCAGAAAGTGACGTGAAAGTGAAGATGGATTTTGTGCGGGAGGAACTCGTGTATACCTACGCACGTTACCGTCTGTGGCGATTGTGGGGGGGGGGATTGGAATTGTGTAATTAAGAGACAGACTGGAACCAGAGGAGCGGGATATTTTTCCTCAGTCTTGGGGAGCCTGCTTAGAGATCTTCAGTTAGTGATGCTTTCGGGGGAGGTCTGTGGGAGGTGGAACATACGTTTATAAGAAGGGGATATGCGGCTCGTTTGGACAGGTTATATTTATCTCAGAGGGTTTTGGTAAGTCTTTTAAAACTATTGAGATGGTGTCTTCCGATCATAGGGCGGTATTAGTGGAGGTGGGATGGGATGCTTTGGCTCGTAGGCAGGGAAGTTATTGGAAACTGAACACGATGATTTTGGGGGATAGGGAGGGAGTGGAAGCGTTTGCAATATTTTGGGAACAGCTCTGTGCCAACAGAAGGACTGAGGAAGATGTGGTAGGATGGTGGGATAGTGTGGGCTAGTTATGAATACGTCATTTTATGTGAGGGGGCAAACGCATTAATCAATTGCGGTATGGTTTGTCAAATTACTTAGAATCTAGATTACGGATTGTTACGAGGGGGGGGGCGGTGGCCGGGGTGTACCCGGTGGAGGATAAACACATGTTGAAGGACAGAATACGGGATTTGCAAGAAGAACGTTTTGCAGCTGTATGGGTACAGGCAGGGTTGGACGAAGTACTCTGGGGCGACAAGCCATCAGCTTGTGTGCTGCGAGGACAGAAGGTACGACAGCGAACGACTACAATACCGGGTTTGCAAGTCATATCTTCTGTGGGGGGTTTTAGAGAGGGTCAGGTATTAAGGGACACCAAGGGGATGAGTGCATATGCAGATAGATGGTTTGAGGAATACGGGAAAAGTAGTGGGGTGGATGGCGAGGTTCTTGGGAAGGTATGTGAGTATGTGCCGTGCAAACTGGGGAGGAGTGATCGGGAGGCACTGGGTGGGGTCATTGAGGAGGGGGAAATATGGAGAGCCCTTATGGACATGAGGAAGAGGGTAAGGCACCCGGGATCGATGGTTTACCAAGCAATTTTATGTACAGCACTGGGGTCTGCTTAGGGGTTTCCTAGTAAGGTTAATGAATGCCATGAAAGACGGAGGTAAGATGGGAGAATCTCAGGCAACGGCGAGTGGTGGTGTTGGTCCCAAAGGTAAACAGCAGAGTAACCCTTCGGGATTACCGAGCCATTTCGTTGCTTTGTGCTGATTATAAATTATTTGCGAAAATTCTTGGGAATCGGCTTAAATGTTGTTGTGGGAGGGTCGTGTTGGAGTCTCGTTGGTTTACCTGGTAGGTCAATGAGCGAGGGCCACGGGATTATCAAGGGGTTCCTGGAGGACATGGAAAGGGGAAGAGGGCGTTGGTGGCGTTGGATTGGCAAGGGGCTTATGATAGGGTGGAAAGAAAGGCTTTGAGGGATATTCTCCTATGACAGGGGTTTGGCGAAGAAATAGTGGGGTGGGTGGATACGTTGTACTCAAACGCGAAGGTAAGGGTGCAAATCAATGGGTGTGTGGGGGGGGGGGAGTCAACATGGAGCAGGGTCTTCGGCAGGGATGTCCTTTATCACAAATATTGTTTGCATGTGTTCAGGATCCCTTTTATAGGATGGTGGAGGATCGTCTAAGGACGGGGGGGAGGGATGGTGAGCTGAAGCCGTGGCCTGGTTTGGTGAGGAGACACGGTTAGGACTTTTGGGGGAAGTTGTACACACTTTTGGGAGAGCTACTGGGATAAAGGTAAATCTGGAAAAGTCAATGATCATGGGGCTGGGAGAGTGGACAGAGAGATTAGATTGGGGATGTGATGTTGTGCAGCGGAGGACCGGGAGTCTGAAAATCTGCAGTGTCATGTATGAGGCTGACCTGAGTGCTGCAAGGGTTAGCAATTCGAATAGGATGGTGGACCAGGTGCAGCGACAGTTGGGAATGCTGCGACCTCACCATTCAACCCTTAGGCAACGTGCAATTGTCATCAATGTATTGCTATATAGTAAAGTCTGGTTTGTTTCGGCTGTGATGCCGTTAACAGGAACGGCGATCACGAGTATTCTTAGAATGGTGTTCAAATTTTTGTGGGGTTCAGGGG
>NW_026476268.1:0-14353 GCF_026875155.1 Cherax quadricarinatus
CATTTCCTCCCTGGCAAAAGGGCCAAACCCTGTTCCTCCCATGAATTATAAAGAAATCTTAGAGGACCTTTTTTATTTCGAACCTGAGCAACTCAACTAAATTCAAACACCTTAATGAAGTGATTGATTTTTGGGGAAAAATTTTTGGCGAGAAGAATTCTCACCTCCGAAGAACCTTCTATGGATGGTGTTCCTAAAAAATCATAAGCCCTAAGATCGGGGTGACATAGTGATTTTTGACAATGATGGCCATTTCCCAATGGCACCACTTGGAAAAATTGTGACCTATATCCTGATGCAAATGGAATCACCCAGGACAGTTGAGTTTTAAGCAAAGGTGTAGTGAATAACGGACAATAAATAAACTAGTGCCGTTAGAATTACACAGTTTTAAAAAACAAAAATTAGTGATTTCTCCAGAAACCACACAGACTAAAGCTGTTCAGAAAAAGACAAGCAGCAGTGGTGGCGAGTTAGAAAATTAAATTAATTTTTAAGTGATGAATAGTTCACCTCCCAGCGAACCTCCGCCGCCCCCCAGTGGGGAGAAATTTTCTCCAGGAGGGGGGTATCAGCCCCCTTCAGCACCTTTCACCTTTCCCACATTGAACAAATGTGACACTGCCTATGACTGCTACACCTCTCCTGCCATACGGTTTATAAGCTGCTTCTCCGCTCATCTGCCATATTCTACTCAAGATTGATGGACTGAAACATCGACAAAAGGGTTGAGGGACTAAATTACCTCTCTCCTCCTGTTCTTCAAGTTTCTCCTATGTATGGACTGATGAAGCCACTGTGTTGGGGGAACTTTTTTCCTCAATAAAGATACCCAAGAGTTCCCACATGTGTCTAATTTATCACCTTTCAAGCCTTTTCAGCCCTGAGGGGCCCAGCCCTCTCAGAAGGGGCAAGCGTCTTGTTTACTGCTACAGTGAGTATTGACGCAGTGCAGACTCTTAAATTACATTCACTTGTTAGAAGAAGAATGAGGGGAGACATGATCGAAGTGTAGAAGGGGAAAGACGGGTAATTAATAAAGGGGACATTAACAAGGTCTTGGGGATATCTCTCCAAGAGAGAACCCGCAGTAATGGATTTAAATTAGACAAGTTTAGATTTAGAAAGGACATAGAAAGTATTTGGTTTTGGAATAGGGTAGTTGATGAGTGGAACAGTCTGCCTAGTTGGGTTATTGAGGCTAGGGCTTTAGGGAGCTTCAAATTTTTGGTTGGATAAATATATGATGGGGGGTTGGATTGAGTGGGACTTGCAAATGAGTGGATAGATTATCAGAGCTTATTTCTTGGGGAGCATTGAAATTGGGTTGAGCAAATGTTTTGTTAGTGGGATGGGTTGTAAAGGAACCCGCCTAGTATGGGCCAACGGGCCTGCTGCAGTGTTCCTCCTTTCTTATGTTATGTTTTATTTAGTGTTACACTCATATTCCTTTTTTGTTGGTTCAAAGGAGTATATGCACTTTATGGTTGCACACGCTAATTTCCCGCACTTTGTTCCCTCTGCTACTACCAGGAAACGCAATTTTTTACAGAGCTCAACCGCTCGTGACTCAACCAAGCCCTTCACCGTTCACTTCACTTGTATATATTACTGCTTGCTGTTTGGTGAAGGAAATATATTTTTATAAGTATTTATTTACTGTTTCTTTTGCTCGTTCCTCGTTTCTACCTTGATTATCGTGCTACAGCCAGGTGTGCAGGTCAACCACGATTACACCTGTGTTCGTTAAATTATCTCTGACTCAATACGTTGCCCAACTCTCCTTCAGAGTGCTGGCACTGTTACTTCTAAATCTTCAGGATTCAAGTCCAGCTAACCACTTTCCCCTGAGAACCTTCATAAATATACTTGACATCTTTGTCAACGTGATAAACCTCTAATCTCTCTTCATTCCTGTCTAACACGTTCTTGCAGCCTGCTGATCCTGCTAAAGTTTCTAGCACTCAGAGCCACTTCCCCCCTACCCTACAGTCCCTTCTTAGGAAACCCTACCTTCATGCCTTCCACTGCAGGTTTATATACCCTCTGGGCATAAGAACATAAGAATGTAGACACTGCAGAAGGACCCTACTGACCATGCGAGGCATCTCTGTTCTGCTCAAGCCTTTCAATAGCCAAACATCAATTAGCAGGAACTCATTTTAAATTAAGTTCTTTCTAAAAATTGCTTTCTAAGTTTAAAGATATTTGTTTTCTTTCTTATGGTTAATGTAAAAATTAATAATTTTGTACAAGAACCTTTAGGAAACTTACTGACCTTATTGTAAACAAGCGCTAATTAATTTAGCCCAATCTAATTTTAATATATTTTAGATAAGGTTTAATATTATTTAATAAACACAATGAAAATATATTTTTTCGTTAGTTTTCAGAATGATTTTGTGAAATAATTGCATACACAAATTTTCGCGTGCCCTAATTCGGCAAGAAGAGCATTCTATTTTAAGCGAAAATTGCATGTTTTACCAATTCGGCACGACATACTGTACACACCGCGCGCACACATGTAAACACAGCGCACACACACACACAACTACGCACACACACACACAACAAACACCCACACACCACACACACACACAACACACTCACACATGCACACACACGAAAAATAAGATACAAAGTGCTGATAGTGTAGGAGGCAAGACGGGAAGGAAGTGGTTGAGAACTAGGCTAAAAGTGTTTCACACAGTACGTAGGGGTGATTTGAAGAATAAGTGCGACCCAAATCAGGGAGATAAGTGGTAAGTTTAGATGTGTTAGCAAACACGGTGAGTGCAGGAAAAAGTTAAATGACCTTGGACTACAGTGCTATAGTGCGTACAGTGAAGCAGGAAGGTAGGGGAAGCAAGTGCGAGAAGCATTAGCACAGTGCAACTATGCGGAAACCCAGGTGCCACCTGTAAAGTATATAGCCCATTTTGTGGTTGTATGAGGTATAAAGGAATTCACACATAAGTGGGCAGGTGTCACAGCTGCTCTTTGATGTGACACTGCCTCTTTGGAATTCTGAAGAGTAGTGAGAGATGGTGGATGAATTTGGTAGGTTATGCATTGAAGAAAATTAAAAGTGAATACAGGAAAGAGTAAGGTTATGAGGGGATTAATATAAAAAAAGATTAGGTGATGAGAGGATTGGATATCAGATTGGAGGAGAGGGTATGGAGGAGGTGAAGTTATTCAGATATTTGGGATTGGACGTGTCAGCGGGATGGTTTATGAAGTTGAGGTGAATCATAGAATTGATGAGGGAAAGGGTGGTGGTGCACTTAGGAGTCGGTGGAGGACAAAGAACTTTGTCCTTGGATGAAAAGAGGGGAATGTATGAGAGTACTAGTTTTACAAACGCTCTTTTATGGGTGTGAAGCATGGGTGATGAATGTTGCAGCGAGGAGAAGGTGGAGGCAGTGGAATGTCATGTATGAGGGCAATGTGTGGTGTGAAGTATAATGCAGAGAATTCGTTAGTTGGAACGTTAGGAGGTGCGGGATTACCAAAACTGTTGTCCAGAGGGCTGAGGAAGGTTTGTTGAGGTGGTTGGACATGTAGAGAGAATAAGCGATACAGAACGAACTTCCAAGAGTGTATCAGTCTGTAGTGGTAAGAAGGCGGGGTAGGGGTCGGACTAGAAAGGAGGTTTTGTGTGCGAGGGGCTTGGACTTCCAGCAGGCATGCGAGAGCGTGTTTGATAGGAGTGAATGGAGCAAATGGTTTTTAATACTTTACGTGCTGTTGGAGTGTGAGGCAAGTAACATTTTTTGAAGGGGTTCAGGGAATCCGGCAGGCCGGACTTGTGTCCTGGAGATGGGAAGTACCAGTGTCTGCACTCTGAAGGAGGGGCTGTTAATGTTGCAGTCAAAATTTGAAAAACTGTAGTGTAAAGCACCCTTATGGGCAAGACAGTGATGGAGTGAATGATGGTTTGAAAGTTTTTCTTTTTCGGGCCACCCTGCCTTGTTGGAATCGGCCAGTGTGATAAAAAAAATATGATGGATTTTGGGTCTGGCCTGCATACTGATAGTGAGGTCTTAAAACCCTGCTCTGGAGAGATGAATATCATAACAGAGAATATAGAACATAATAAGAAAGGATCACTGCAACAGGCCTACTGACCCCATGCAGATCAGGACTATGTCTCCCCTAGGATTTAAACCATGAACATACCCCCAGATCTAGCCCAATGACAGCCAGTCTGGCACCTCAATCAAGGAAGAGCACAGCGCCAGACCCAGCAGCACAAGCTAGTAGGTCCAACCCACACCCATCTGCACCCATCATGTATTTATCTAACCTATTCTTTAAAACTACCACACGTTTATAAGCTGAATAACTGTACTCGTGAGTTTGTTCCACTCAATCCACAACTCTATTACCAAACCAGTGCTTTCATAGTATCCTTACTGAATCTGAATTTTCCAACTTGGTAACCATTTGTTGCGAGTACTGTCTGGCTGGAAATTTTTAAGCACGCTTTTACATCTCTTTATTCCTGTTTTCATTTATACACCTCGATCATACATCCCTAATTCAACGCTTTCTAGAGTGTGCCAGATTCGGGCCCTCAGTATATCCTCATAGGGAGAGATTTCTGATCATGGGATATTCTTTGTCATTCCTGTCTGTTCGTTTTCAAAGGCATTTATATCCATTCGTAATTCGGTGACCAGAACTGAGCAGCATAGTCTAAAGGGCCTAAACCAAGGATATATATATGTTGAAGAACAGCCTGAGGACTTCTGTTAATTTATACTTCTTAGTATGAAGCAAGAATTATGTTAGCTTTATTGCGAACACTAATGACTGTTGTCTTGGTTTTTAAATTATGCTAACGAGATCTACTAAATCCTTTTCGCTATAGTAGTATTAAGATCTACATTATTTAGTTTATATGTGGCTTGGTTATTTAACTGTCAACATTTAGAACTTTGTAATAAGTTGGTAGAATTACGACTATTTGTAAAGTAAAGAGCACAAGTGCACTAATGTGACATTTTATTGATGGCAACGTTTCGCCTCTACAGGTGCTTTATCAAGCCTTACAAACAATACATGGACACAGAGCGGTATATAGGCTCAGAGTGAGGTCCCCCAATACTAGTGTAGTAGTAGTTGTAGTAGTAGTATCAGCAGTAGTAGTAGTGTAGTATACAATATGTAGAGCAATTTATTCGTACATGAGTTAAAAGGATATAGAAAGCTATTACTTGGGTAACATAAAAAATAGGTTGGACAATATAGACTGGATAGGAGGCCAGCTTGTATTCAGTGTTCACTCTCTGTAATGTGCTTTGTGTAGTATAAAGGAGAGACATGTGTGAGGCAGGTTTACTGTTTTTCAGGAGATCCTTGCTAAGACTTCAGAGTTGGTGAAGCTGCGTTGTTTTGTTTAATTGTATTCGAAACAGCGATCAGTACTGATCGAGGCATTGCGTCTGCGGGAAATTAGTTTCTGTGATCACTATTGGGCGTTCCTGAATTCATGAGATGACTGTGGAATTTCGGTGTTGACACAGGCGTTGTTCAGGTTACAGTTCCTACATGCGGTAAATGTGTTCATAGAGGCGGTGTGTCGAAATTCTTGCGGTTTCACCTACGGAAATCTTGTACTGACTCCACAGGTTATTGTGTAAACCTCCTGCGTTGACTGGTTCGTCAGGTTGAAATGAACTTTTCTTAGGTACTTTCAAGCAACACCAGAGTCGCCATCGCTCTAGCACTTCAATAAAGGATCTAACCAGGACAAAATTTCAAAAGCACCACGAACCAGTCAAAGCAGGAGTTTACCACGATACCAAGTGGTGGCGTGAAAAGATTTATCGTAGGTGAAACTGCAAGAAATCCGCGACACCCGCCTCAGAACACATTTACGTTGTGGAACGATAACCTGAACAACGCCTGTGTACATACACCGAAATACACCAATCTTCTCATGAAATTTCAGGGACGCCCATTAGTGATCAAAGAAACTCAATTTCCGCAGACGCACAGTGCCTCGGAATCAGCACTGTTCGCTGTTTCGATACAATTAACAAAACAACGGCAGCTTCTACATCTTGAAGTCTAGCAAGATTCCTCCTGGAAAAACAGTTAAACCATGCCTCACATTGTCTCTCCCTATTATACTACACCAAAGCACATTACGGAGAGTGAAAACTGAAACAAGCTGCCTCTTTTCCAGTTATTATTTGTCCAACTTTTTTTATGTTACCCAAGTATAGTTTTATATTCTTTTACTCATGTACGAATTTATTGCTTACCTTATTGTAATAATACTACTCAACTTTTATCATCTATACTGTACTACTACTACTACTATATACTTCTACTACTACTACAACTTTTATAACTACTGATACCACTACTACCACAATGTATTGCACCTCACTCGGAGCCTATATATACCCTCTTGTGTCCATGTATTGTTTGTAATGCTTGATAAAGTCCTGGAGAGCGAAACGTTGCCACAATATATGTACATTAGTTGCACTTGTGTCCTTTTACTTTACATTTAGACTTTGCATTTGTTCAATTAAACTGCATCTGCCACTTCTCCGGACCATTAGCACCGTCTATTCAAAATCATCCTGGAGTGCTCTGTGTCTCAGAATGAAATTGGACGGCCCTATTTTGGTGTCATCAGCAAATTTGCTTATGTCACTATTTATTCCTCATCTATGTCGTTTATGTAAACTGTGATCAAACAAAGGGCCACACTGACCCCTGAGGAACACGCTTGTGTACGTGCCCCTTTCTGAATTCTCACCCATTTATGGCAAACTCTTATGTGCCTATTGTCAGCCATGCCTCTACCCAGGAAAAAAATTTCCTAATTCGTGTGCCTTAGTTTCTCATATAGCCTCTGTGTGTGTGAAAACTCTATTGAAGCCTTACTGAAGTCCATTATACACAATATCATTTCATACTGATCTACCTCAACACTTAGTGAAAAAGGTTAGTTAAATTTGTAAGACAGGAACGCCCCTTTGTTAATACAGTGTTGAGATCATTAATCAATCTGTGCTATCAAGACTGCGCAATTGCTTCGGCAATTATTGATTCCATAAATTTTCCATATGGAGGTAAGGCTTATTGGTTATAGTTGAGCTAAGGACTCTCAACCTGCTTGTAAAATAGTATTACATTTGCCATTTTCCACTTATCAGGCACTATTGCCAGTTTGTACTATATGTTAACAAAGAACTTAGCCAAATGGTATCTAAGCTCCTCTTTACATTCCTTTAACACCCTTGCAAAACAGTTCATCAGAACTGGGATTTGTTAGGTTTTAGCTTATCTTTTGTCTGAGGACCATGTCATAGTTACCGCAATCGTGCATAGTTTATCATCCTGTTCTACATAATCTTTAATTTCAGGAATATTGCTAGTATTTTCCTGGGTGAAAATGAGAGGAAGTAGGTCATGCGACAATACACATATCATTTTCACTGTCAGTGATATGACCAGAGTTTACTCTTAAGTGGGGCCAATTTCTCCCTGTCCTAATCTTACTTATGTATAGCTGAAAGAACCCTTTTAGGTTAGTCTTTGACACCATGCCCCGCCTCAGCTTCATATCCCTTTTTGCTTTTGAAACGCCCTATATATGCCCTCTCTTTTCACTGTGAGATATTTTAATCTTTTGTTCATCCATTTGGGTTCATTTTGTTAGATCTAATTTCCCTACTTCTGAACAAAAGTTGTCTGGCAGCTTAGAACTATGTCTGAAAAACGTCATATTGGCTCCAAGATAATCCTACCTGACCCATAGTCAGGACATTCCAATATAGGCCCCCCCCGGACCTTATTCAGTCCCATGAAGTCGGCCAAGCGAGGGAAAAATCTGGGGCAGTGATTTGATTGCAGTTAGTCTGGGTATTCCATGAGATATTAAAACTAAGTGATTTGTGATCCGCTTTCCCGGATGATCATCTTTAACCTCAAGATTATTTATTAGTGTATCTTCGTTGGCAAGAACCTAAGTCATGCAGATTCTTCTCTATTTGGTTCTGTCAACTACCTGTTCTAAAAAGCTATCCTGAATCAGTCATCGAGAAAGTCTACTAGTCTCAAGATTTACTGTCATATTGTTCCATCAATTGTCTAAGTTAAAATCTCCATTATCCAACATTTTTCATATCTAGATGCCTATGAATTTCTTCCCATAACGCTTCTGCACTCCCTGTCAAAGGTTTGGGAGCCTATAAAATCACACCCAAAATTAATTTGTCACGACCCTCGAGAAACTGTAGCCAAACAGATCTGTGTTTCGATGGTTCTAAATCTTATATTATGTCTAAGACATTTAAATTTTTCTCTGAACGTACGCGCCACTCCCACCTTTCCTGTTGACTCTATCGGTGTGGATAGTTTAAAACCCTGTATATTGCTTTTCAGAAGGCATTTCTCTATCTTTCAGGTTGAATCGCGTCTCTGTTTATACCAATAATATCTATATTACTACACTTGCAAGTAATCTTAGCTAATCTTATATTATTTCTTAGACTCTACTATTTGTATAGTATACCTTAGGAATGCTAGTCACTCGTTGCTCTACTATCTCTGTTTGTGATCAATTAAATTGCCATATTACTATCAACTATTATTTGAATATTGTCTTTTAAACATATCCCTGAGGTATCCCGGTCAATAATGCTGTTTTTAACCCTAATGCTGCAGCCTGGTTGTTTCCCACTAAACCACCATACCTCTACAATCTATCAGTTTAATTCCTTGGACAAACATCCACTTTCTAAATTGAATTGGCTATGCAACCACTCCATCCCCAGAGAGATGAACCCATCTCTTGCTTTTACTATTTAAATACGTTTGCATAAAGAAAAGGTCCCAGTTTTCAATGAATGGGATTGTCAAGTTCCTTAGCAGTACCTGTCTAGAAGCAATTATACCAATTGCCTCTAGACATCCATTCATTGCCCACTCCCTTTCTAGGCCAAGATGCTACATCCCTTAGACTAACTACTTCTATGGCTGACCTGTACTTATCCAGCAGCTCCTCTCTCCTGCCCTTCCCAATGGGTTTGTTTCCCATACCTGCATAATTATATCCCACTGCTTATTTGTCACAACATCAGCTCAGGAAGAGGACACTCTCTGTCTGACTTCTTGTCTCTGTTACAAAATGGCACGGTCCCATATATCTTACCTGAGAATCGCTACTATTAAAATTTTATTCCCTGATATCAGGGGAATTCAGTGGTACCTTCAATCAATAACCACTGAAGTACACTCGTCTTGGAGAACAGAGAATCGATTTCCTACCTTCAAATCTTCTTATAACTTCCTCATCTTCCTTCTGTACTGTGAACCACTTGCCACTAAAGCGGCTGCCTGTGAAGGGCTTACTCAGCACTGTAACATTAGACTCGGTTACCAAGGCTGGCTCCTCGTCAGGAAAATTAATGAATAGAAAAGAAATAATTCACATAGATAAACACTTTATTATTTATTAATGCCAAGATAAAACATTGAATATATGAAGGTGTATCCTACTTGAAGGAAAAATTAAAAATTAATGGAAAAATGACATTTGTATTCAACACTAATATGTACAGTTATACTGGGGTGTCTGGTTGACACCGTCTTGTAGGTAAATTGTAGCCGTTGCTGATGATGTGGGGTCTAGGTGTTGTGTGACAACCCACAAGAACTAGTTCTTCACTGGGAATCTATAGCACTTGCCCTCAAGGTAGGTTACTTGATTGTTGGTGAGGGGCTCTTGATTTAGGGAATTGATCTGTGCTCCAGTTCCCCGTAAATTAGACATGAATGCCTTCCACATATCCCCCCACCCAGGCGCTGTTATAATCCTCTCGGGTTTAGCGCTTACCCCTTGATTATAATAATACATATATAGCCTTGATTGTCTGTCCAGTTGACAGGGAACCGTGGTTTTTTACCACTGCAAAGTTGAGGGATATTGTCCTGTTAAATAAGAGGTAGGTAGATCATGAAGTGACGTTCCCAAGACGGTTTCAGTCTGTCTCCTTCAACACTTATCGTTGGTTGGCAGGTGAACCGATCGGCATTTCCAAGCTGGAAAAGAGTCAGGTACCCACTGATTAAGAAATCACTCTCCATTGATAAGTGTAAGATACTTAAAAAAAGGTAGGTGATTATCGAAAAGTATCATGTGAGCTTAAAACTGAACGGGACTAAGTTTATTATTGGTAAAAAGTGAAGCTTCAAACCAATATCACTAGAATAGGGGCAGAGGCTTTTACTTACGGTGTGATGGGAGCTGTGATCGAATGATTACTGTTTGGTGGAGCCCCACACGTCACCTTTCGGGATGGGGAGAAAGGGGGGGGGGAGGATAGCGGGAGCTAGACTGGACCCTACCTTAACAGCAAGCCGGCAGTCAAACTATCGTTACCATAACTTGCTCACTCTCATCTGTTGAACTTTTCCTTACACTGCCACTATCATGCTGGTGACCATTTCTCCTTACCAGCATATATCTTCTCACATCACTCCCAAATCGTCTATGCGAGCTCCAGCCTCCTATTTTCCTCCTGAGAAGAGAATCTCCTTCAACACTTGAACCTTGAGATTCTAAAACACTACAACAGGCCATGGTGCTTTGGTAATAGCCCATGCTAACACCAAAGAGCTTCGGCAGGTATGACCGCACGTGACCACTGACCAGAGCACTCAACATTATAGTAAGGGGAGTAACTGGAAAGGGACTTTAGTGGGCCCAACACACATCCAGCGAGGCGTGAACGGCGAATAGGTACACGGCAACATACACCCTTATTGTAAGTTTATTCAGGCATACACCAATACTGTGCATTAGATTGCCATCCATTAGCAGACACAGTTGATAGAGAATCTTGTGCAGAGAAACTGGGAGGAGCCCAAAAAAGCCAGAAAATGATTTATTTTACTGCTAAATTAAGGTAGACCCAGGAATTAAGGTCGGGTGAGCAGTACAGTAACGTCACAGCCGTATATGTACTTGAACAAATGTGTACATACAAGAGGGTCATAAATTCACCACGCGAACTTGTAAGCCCTACCCTTGCAGGGTCCCTCTATTCCTCCCTCCCCCTCTCTCCTCCTCATCCTCTTTTTCCCCTCCTCCTCCTCCTTTCGTCCCTCCTCCGCCCTTCTCTTCCTCCCCCTCTATCCACTTTCCCCTCCTCTTCCTTCTCCTCTCCTCTCCTCCGACGCATCTGTAACTACTAGGCCTACAAACTTTGTAAAAGCTGATCCTATATTCTTCACACTCACCCACTCTCAACACACACACTCTCTCTCCATGCTCTCCCACACTCACATTTCTACACTACACTCTCACCATTATATCGCACTCCCACACACATCTCACACTCCCCTCACATCTTTCACTAAACTCTTCCACACCACTTAACACTCTACACACTCTCTCTTTCTTCCTATTCCATCTCCTCTTCATCTTCCCTTCTCCTCCCTACTCCTTATCCTCCTACTACCATCCCCTCCTGCTTTTCCAGCTGTTCCCTTCCCCCTATCTCTCTCACCTCTGCGCTGTCGTCCCTCGCTGTATACTCTCCCCCTACAAAAACACCCTCCTCACACACTCTTGAAAACCTAAGCTTTTCCTTCACAAAAAATGGATACCAAACATAGCAATCACAGAAACAAAAATCACTGGAGAGTAATAACAGATTCAGCTTCCCACGGGATATCAGTCCTGAGGAAAGGTCAGGGGAGCAGGGGTGAGGGGGGGTTGCACTGCTAATTAAAATCCGTGGGGATATCAGGAAATCGGAAGGAAATGACGAGACTGAGAAAGGGATTACATGGTACAGTTCAGTCAGGGGAACATAGGTAGTCATTGCAGTGATGTATAACCCACCACAGTATTGCAGGAGGCCGAAGAGAGGATTATGATGAATGCAACAGAGCGTTGTGGGCACATAGCTGAGGTAGCAAGAAGAGCTCACTCGTGTAGAGCAAAAGTTACTGGTTATGGGCGACTTCAACCACAGGAGATTGGGAAAACCTGGAGCCAAATGGGCATCCCAGACATGAGAGCCATAGATGATGGATTTGGTACTGGAAACCTATGCACCAGCATGTTAGGGAAATTACTGAGAGGAGGAGGATGAACCAGCTAAGACAGGACCTTGTTCTTCACCTGAGTAGCTCAGACATCGAGGACTCTAACTATGAAGGACCCTTGAAAACTAGTGACCAAGTGGTTCTGAGCTTCGAATACATTGTAGAGTACAAGTGGCAGAGCGGTAACAGAAGTAGAAAGGAAAAGTCAAACTATTTAAAGGGGGACTACACAGACAGGACCTTCTGCAGGAGGTTCAATGGGAAAGTGGTAGGAAAGTCAGTAAATGGACTATGTAACAAATGCAAGGGAGCAGAGAAAAGGTTTGTTCCCAAGGGTAACAGATATAATGGGAAGACCTGAATGAGCCTTGGTTTCCTGAAGGTGTTGGGAGCAGAAAAACTAAGTGTGCTAGAGAAGGCAAAGGATGGAAAATAAAGATGTTAGTCGACGAGCAGAAATGAGTATGCACAGATAAGGAGGGAGGCCAGGGCAGTAAGAAAATGACACAAGCATCGAAAGTCAAGTCTGACCCAAAACTGCTTTACAGCACATCAGGAGGAAGACAGCAGTCAATGACCAGGTAATCAGGCTGAGGGAAATGAGGTGGGGAGCTCACAAGAAACAACCAAGAAGGTTATGGGAGGAATCAGTATGAGATTTCAGGAAGTATTTACAGTGGAGGCAGAAGGGACCCAGGAAGACACAACAGGGGGGGGTACACCAACAATGTATATACCAACAGTGTTGGATGAAATAACCGAGGAGGAGGTGAAGAAGTTCCTAAGTGACACTTGATTTACCTCAAAGGCAGTGGGACCAGACATCTCCCTGTGGGTCATTAAGAGGGAGCAGAAACAATGTGTGTGGCCACCAAACCACAATCTTCAACACATCACTTGAAATGGGCAACTACAGAGGTATGGTAGACGAGCAAATGTAGTCCCACCTTTAAGAAAGGGAGACAGAAACGAAGCACTAACAATATAGACAGTGTCAATGAAACGTATAGTATGTAAAGTCATTGAGAAGATGATCAGTAGAGTGGTGGAGCACAGGAATGGAACAAGGATATGCCCGCACCGCCCGACTGGATTCATGGAAGCGCAAATCCTGTGTCACAAAGCTTCTGGAGATTTTTGGACAAGGATTAATGAAGACATGAGAGGGAGGGGTGGGTTGATTGTGTTTTCTTGGACTGCAAGAAAGCTTCCCACAGTTCCTCACCAAGAGATTAGTGTAGAAGCCAGAGGATCAGGCACGTATAACAGGGAGGTCACTACAGATGGATCAGAGACTACCTGACAAAGTGGCAACACGTGAGGCCAAGGTGCGTGATGAGGTATAACTGTGGGCGCCTGTGACGTGCAGGGGTCACACAGGGGTCAGTCCTGGGACAGTGCTATTCTTGGTAAATGTGAATAAGTGATGGAAGGTTCTATATATATATATATATATATAGATGCAAAAACAACCACTGTAAAGAATAGGAAATTCCAAGCGCTTTCGTGATACTCCATTATTCAAGGAACTATGAAAAGTAAAGCATCCAAGGAAGGTATATAAGGGGTCTGACCAACACTTCACTATCAGATCAGAACAACAGTTAAAACACTGAAGTGCGTTGGCCCAACTGGACAGTCCTCGCACAACCCAAAACAAAATATTCTACCCAAGAAATAAGAATTTTAAAAATTATTATTTGTCCAGTGTTTTATTAAATCTTCCCCAAATTCTATTAATTATAAATGGATCTACTTTATATAAGCCAAAGCAAATATTCATATTATTTGTCAAAACAAATTTTTATGAAACAAGATTCAATTATATTCCTGTCGACCATGGACTTGCTTGATACTACTTTCTCAACTTTTTGAAAATCAGTTGGATGGTTATTCATGTAAGAGATTTAACCATCCAATTGATTTCAAAAAATTGAGAAAGTAGTATCAAGCAAGTCCAAAGGGCGACAGGAATATAATTGAATCTTGTTTCATAAAAAGTATTTTGACAATTTAAAATGAATTATTTCCTTCGGTTTATATAAAAATTTGATCCATTTATAATTAATAGAATTTGGGAAGAATTTAAAAATACACTGGACGAATAATAATTTTTAAAATTTCTTATTTCTTGGTAGAAAGTTTGTTGGTGGGTTGTGTGAAGGACCTGTCTAGTTGGGCCAGTGCACGTCAGGGTTAAAGTTGTGCGTTGATTGAGGGGGTTGGCCAGACCCCCTTTTAACCTTTCCTGGATGCTTTTTTTCAT
>NW_026476269.1:0-11834 GCF_026875155.1 Cherax quadricarinatus
AGAGAGAGAGAGAGAGAGAGAGAGAGAGAGAGAGAAGAGAGAGAGAGAGAGAAGAGAGCGGAGAGAGAGAGATGAGGGTGAGGTGTGGGGGGTCTATATGTGAGTGGGAGTGATGTGTGAGAGGGAATAGTTCTGTGGGTCTATGTGAAAGTGGGTTTAATAGTGTTAAAAAAATAGTGGTGGGAGTATGAGCGTATGTTTTTGGAGTTATGGTGTGTGAGTGTATGTGATGGTAAAAAAAATCACCTAATTTTGGTTGCAGGGGTCAATCACAGCTCCTGGCCTGCCATCTTCACTTGGTCGCTTCTAGGCCACTCTCTCCCCTGCTTCACGAGCTAGTATCATACCTCTTCTTAAATTTAAGTAATGGCTGCTGCTTCCCTACATCACTTCCAGGCTATTCCCACCTATTGACAACTCTGACTGAAGAAGAACTTCCTAACCTCCCTGTGGCTCATCTGAGTCTCAACTTTCCCAATTGGTGGCTTCTTGTTACTGTGTCCCATCTCAAAAAAAAAAAAAAAAAAAATAAACATCCTGTACTGTCCACCTTGATATTCCATGCAGTATTGTATGTCATTACCATGTCTCCCCTAGCCCTCCTGTCCACCATGACACAAGCGATTTCCCTTAACCTTTCTTTGTAGGACATTTCCATTAGGCTCTGGAACTAACCTTGTCGCAAACACTTTTGCACTTTCTCTAATTCTGACAGCTTATCAAGTGTGGATTCCCAACTGTGCTGCGTACTCCAGTATGGACCTGAGGTACACGGTGTACAATGATTTGAACGTTCCCTTACTTAGTATCGGCATGCTATTTTCAGTTTGCCCAGTCGCCCATATTTGCAGCAGTTATACTGGTTTGATGTTGCTTCCGTATACTTGCTCGGTAATATACCACCCCAAGATTCTTCTTTGCCCTTTCCCTATCTTCATGGCTGTATGATGTATCTGAGTGTGTTTATGAGTGTTAGGGTGTGTGAGTGCATGTGTGTGTGAGATCCAAATAATTCTGCTTCAATCTTCATTTATTTACTACTATATTTATTTTTAATCACCAACAAAGTAATCAAATCAAGTTAACATTTACTTACTTTGATTTCAGATCTCTGAGTATGTTTTGACATAACTGGTGATACTACTACAAGTGGGCAACAATAGTGCATCCTTCAGAATCTGAGCTTGAAAACTCACAACAGCGTTTAGCAATCACTCCATCATGACCGCCGTATCACCCTCGAGATGGAAGCAAGACCAACATGTGACGCTCTCCAGACAGTGGACCAACAATCTTTCTGCTTAAGTGGGCCTCATTAGATAGTCAGATATATATGTGAGCCTGCCCGTTGAAAACGATAGATACTGACGAAGTGACTGGACCAAACCGTCTTAAATAGACGGTACCCTCAGCTGAAAGAATCAAAATCATTACCTCATCCATGAAATACCTTTTTTGTTTTAACAAAACAAAACCAGACATAACTTCCAACAGTGTTTATTGCTGTAAAGCAATAGCACATTTACCGCTTCCACATATTTCATATTATGACAAATAATATAACCATAAATTAACGAAGCAAAAAAATCATAAGAAAAATAAATCGTAATTACAAATATAACAACACTAAATTGACATGACAGTTTTTTTAATATTCGATTACACTAAATGCATATTATGTAATAATAAGTACTGTATACATTAAAGTTCCTAGCTAATTTAACGTAAAATTTAAAGTTATATTTAAAGTTGCAGAGAGCAATTAGCATCAAGTTTCAATATCTTCACGCATTGTCTTAACAGAAAAGGTCCAAACGAAATATATGTCACTACCCCAGTGCCACGAATTTTTTGGAAAATAAAAAAAAAAATCGATTCTTAATATAGACAAAAAGAGCACATATTTCAAAGTGTTAAGGATAAAAAAAAATTTAAGGGTCAGTACTTACACGAGATATGAGGCCGAGAAGTCGGCACTTGGCGATCACCTGACGGCACACCAGGAGCACTGCCGTCTTGGCGATCACCAAACGCAACATGGAGCACTGCCGCTTGGCGATCACCTTGACGGAACATGGACCACTGCCCTTGGCGATCACCTGACGGCAACGTGGAGCACAGCCGCTTGTCGATAACCCTGACGGCCACATGGAGCAACTGCCGCTAGGCGATCACCTGACGGCAACATGGAGCACTGCCCTTGGCGATCACCAGACGGCAACATGGAGCACTGCCGCTTGGCGATCACCTGACGGCAACATGGAGCACTGCCACTTGGCTATCACCTGACAGCAACATGGAGCACTGCACTTGGCGATCACCTGACGGCAACAAGGAGCACTTCCGCTTGGCGATTCACCTGACGGCAACATGGAGCACAGCCACTGGCGACACCAGACGGCAACAAGGAGCCACTGCCACTTGGCGATCACCTGACGGCAACATGAGCACTGCCGCTTGGAGATCACCTGACGGCAACATGGACAATGCCGCTTGCGATCACCTGACGGCAACATGGATCACTGCCACTTGGCGATCACCTGACGTCAAACATGAGCACTGCCGCATGGCAAACACCTGACGCAAACATGGAGCAACTGCCGTCTGGCGATCACCAGACGGCAAACATGGAGCACTGCCGCTTGGCGATCACCTGACGGCAACCAGGAGCACTACCGCTGGCGATCACCTAGACGGCAACATGGAGCACTGCCGCTTGTGCGACCACCTTACAGCACCATGGAGCACTGCCGACTTGGCGATCACCTGACTGCAACGTGGACCCTGCTCTTGGCGATCACCAGACACAACAAGGACACTGCCGCTTGGCGCTACACCTGACGGCAACATGACACTGCTGGCTTGTCTGATCAACTGACGGCAACATGGTAGGCACTGCCGCATTGGCGATCACCTGACGGCAACATGGAGCACTGCCGCTTGGCGATTACCAAGACGGCAACATTGGCACTGCCGCTTGGCCGATCACCTGACGGCAACATGGAGCACTGCCGCATGCGATCACCTGACGGCAGACATGGAGCACTGCCGCTTGCGATCACCTGCGGCAACATGGAGCACTGCCCGCTTGGCGAATCACCTGACGGCAACATGACACTGCCGCGTGGCGATTACCTGACGGCAACATGGAGCACAGCCGCGTGGCGATCCCCCTGACGGCAACATGGAGCACTGCCGCTTGGGCGATCACCTGACGGCAACATGGAGCACTCAGCCGCTTTGGCGATCACCTTACTGCAACATGGAGCCCTGCCGCTTGGCGATCACCTGACGGTCAACATGGAGCACAGGCCGCTTGCGATCACCTGACGGCAACAAGGAGCACAGCCGCTTGGCGATCACCTGACCGCAACATGGACACTGCTGCTTGGCGATCACCTGACGGCAACAAGGAGCACTGCTGGCTTGCGTTCACCTGAGGCAACATGGAGCACTGCTGCTTGGCGATCCACCTGACGGCAAAACTGGAGCACTGCCGCTTGGCGAGATCCAACCTGACGGAACAAGGGCCTGCAGCATGGCGAATCACTCTGACGCACAAAGCACTGCTGCTATGGCGAACACCTGCGGCAACATGGACACTGCCGCTTGTGCGATCACCTGACGGCAACATGGAGCACTGCGCTTGTCGAACACCTGACGGCAACATGGATCACTGCCCTTGACCCGAAAAAAATTCACCTGACGGCAACATGGAGCACTGCCCTTGGCGATCACCTGAAGGCAACATTGAGCACTGCCCTCACCCCCCCCCCCCCCCCACCCCCCCCGCTTGCGATCACCTGACGGCAACATGAGAAGCACTGCCGCTTGGCGATCACCTGACGGCAACATGGACACTGCTGCTTGGCGATCACCAGACGGCAACATGGAGCACTGCCGCTCGGCGATCACCTAGAAGGCAACATGGAGCACTGCCGCATGGCGATCACCTTGACGGCACATGGAGCACTGCCATCTTGGCGATCACCTGACCGGCAAACCCAGGAGCCAACTGCCGACTTGCGATCACCTAAGCAACATGGAGCACTGCCGCTTGGCGATCGCCTGACGCAACATGGAGCACTGCCCGCTTGTCGAACACCAGACGGCAAACATGGAGCACTGCCCCATGGCGATCACCAGACGGCAACAGGCGCACTGCCCGCTTGGCGATCACCTGTCCGGCAACATGGAGCACTGCCGCTTGGCGATCACCTGCGCAACATGGAGCCACAGCCGCTTGGCTATCACCTGACGCAACATGGAGCACTGCCGCTTGGCGATCACCTGACGGCAACATGAGCACTGCCGCCATGGCGATCACCTGACGGCAACGATGAGCACTGCTTGCTTGGCGATCACCAGTCCGGAAACAGGAGCACTGCCGCTTGGCGATCACCTACGGCAACATGACACTGCCGCTTGGGCGATCACCAGACGGCAAACATGGAGCACATGCTGGCTTGGCGATCACCTACGGAGCAACATGAGCACTGCTGCTTGGCGAACACCTGACGGCAACATGAGCACTGCCGCTTGGCGATCACCTGACGGCACATGGAGCACTGCTGCTTGGCGAACACCTGACGGCAACATGGAGCACTGCCACCTTGGCGATTCACCTGACGGCAACATGTAGCACTGCCGGCTTGGGCGATCACGCTGACGGCAACATGGAGCACTGCCGCTTGGCGATCACCTTGACGGCAACATGGAGGCACAGCCGCTTGCCGATCACCTGAGGCAACATGGAGCACTGCGCTTTGGCGATCACCTGACGGCACATGGACACTGCCGCTTGGCGATCACCTGACGGCAACAAGGAGCACTGCCGCTAGGCGATCACTGACGGCAACGTATTGGAGCACTGCCGCTTGGCGATCACCTGACGGCAACATGGAGCACTGCTGCTTGGCGATCACTTGACGGCAACATGGAGTCACTTGCCGCATTGGCGATCACCTGACGCAAATGGATCACGCCGCTTGCGATCACCTGACGGCAACATGAGCACTGTCCCCCCCCCCCCCCCGCTTGGCGATCACCTGACGGCAAACATGGAGCACTGCCGCTTGTGCGATCACCTGACGGCAACAAGAGCACATGCCACTTGGCGATCACCTGGACGGCAACATGGAGCACTGCCGCTTATGGCGATCACCTGACGGCACACGTGAGCACTGCTGCTTGGCGATACCTGACGGCAACATGGAGCACTGCCGCTTGGCGAATCACCTGACGGCAACATGGAGCACTGCTGCTTGGCGATCACCTGACGGCAACATGAGCACTGGCCGCTTGGCGATCACCTGACGGCAACATGGAGCACTGCCACTTGGCGATCACCTGACGGCAACATGGAGCACTGCCGCAGGTCGATCACCATGACGGCAAACAAGGAGCAACTGCCGCTTGGCGATCCACCTGACGGCAACATGGAGCACTGCCGCTTGGCGATCACCTGACGGCAAACATGGAGCACTGGCCGCTTGGCGATCACCTGACGGCAACATGGAGCACTGCCGCTTGGCGATCCACCAGACGGCAAGCATGGAGCACTGCCGCCTTGGCGATCACCTACGGCAACATGGAGCACTGCTGCTTTATTTTTTTTGCGATCACCTGAGGGCAACATTGAGCACTGCTGCTTGCGATCACCTGACGTAACCATGGAGCCTGCCGACTTGCGATCACCTGACGGCAACCATGGAGCACTGCAGCTTGGCGTCACCTGACGGCAACATGGACACTGCTGCTAGGCGATCACCTGACGGCAACATTGGAGCACTGCCGATTGGCGATCACCTGACGGCACATGAGCCACTGCGCTCGGCGACACCGACTGCCACATGGAGCACTGCCTCTTGGCGATCACCTGACACACAGACATGGACACTGCTGCTTGCCGATCACCTGAACGGCAACAAGGAGCACTGCTGACTTGTGCGATCACCTGACGGCAACATGGAGCCTGCCACTTGGCGATCACCTGAACGGCAACATGGAGCAACTGCAGCATGGCGATCACCTGACGGCAACATGGACACTCTGCATGGCGAACACCTGACGGCAACATGAGCACTGCTGCTTGCGATCACCTGAACGGCAACATGGAGCACAGCTGCTGTGATCACCGAATGCAACATGGACCTGCCCGCTGGCGATTACCTGACGGCAACATGGAGCACTGCTGCTTGGCGACACCTGACGGCAACATGGGAGCACTCTGCTGCTAACACCAGACGGCAACATGGACACTGCCGCTTGGCGATCACCTGACGGCAACATGGAGCACAGCTGCTGGCGATCACCAGACGGCAACAAGGAGCACTGCCACTTGGGCGATCACCTGACGGCAACAAGAGCACTGCCGCTTGTGCGATCACCTGACGGCAACATGGAGCACAGTCCCGCTTGGCGATCACATGACGGCAGACATGGAGCACTGCCGCTTGTGCGAACACCTGACGGCAACCATGGAGCACTGCACTTTGGCGATCACCTGACGGCAACATGGAGCACTGCTGCCGCTTGGCGATCACCAGAACGGCAACATGGAGCACTGCCGCCATGGCGATCACCTGACGCAACATGGAGTCACTGCCGCTTGGCGATCACCTGACGCAACATGGACACGCCGCTTTGCGATCACCTGACGGCAACATGGGGCACTGCCACTTGGCGATCACTCTGACTGCACATGGAGCACTGCACATGGCGATCACCTGACGGCAAACCAGGAGCACTGCCGCATGGCGACACCTGCCGGCAACATGCGCACTGCCGCTTGGCGATCACCTGACGGCAACATGAGCACTGCCACTTGCGATCACAAAACCGGCAACATGAGCACTGCCGCTATGGCGATCACCTGACGGCAACATGGAGCAACTGCCGCTTGGCGATCACCTGACGCAACAAGGAGCACTGCTGCTTGCGATCACCTGACGGCAACATGGAGAGCACTGCTGCTTAGGCGACACCAGACGGCAACATGGAGCACTGCCACTTGGCGATCACCAGACAGCAACAAGGAGACTTCTGCTATTAGCGATCACCTGACGGCAACATGGAGCACGCTGCTTTTGCGATCACCTGACGGCAACATACACTGCACACTTGGCGATCAACCTGACGGCAACATGGAGCACTGCTGCTTGGCGATCACGCTGACGGCAACATAGGGCACTGCTGCTTGGCGATCACCTGACGCAAACATGGGAGCACTGCCGCTTGGCGATCACCTGACGGCAACTGAGCACTGCTGCATGCGTCCCTGACGGCAACAGGAAGGCACAGCCGCTTGGCGATCACCTGACGGCAACATGGAGCACTGCTGCTTGGCGATCACCTGACGGCAACATGAGCACTGCTCTTGGCGATCACCTACGGCACACATTGAGCACTGCCACTTGCGAGCACCTGACGCAACATGGAGCACTGCTGCATGGCGATCACCTGACGGCAACCAATGGAGGCACTGCCAGCTTGGCGACACCTGACGGCAACAAGGAGCCACTGCTTGCTTGGCGATCACCTACAGCAACAAGGAAGCACTGCTGCCTTGGCGATCACTCTGACGGCAACAGGACCACTGGCCGCTTGGCGATCACCTTACGGCAACATGAGCACTGCTGCTTAGGCTATCACCTGACGGCAACATGGAGCACTGCTGCTTGGCGATCACCTGACGGCAACATGGAGCACTGCCGCTTGGCGATCACCTGACGGCAACATGGAGCACTGCTGCTTGGCGATCACCTGACGGCTACATGGAGCACTGCACTTGGCGATCACCTGCGCACTAAGGAGCACTGCCGCTTGGCGATCACCTGACGGCAACCATGGACACTGCCGCTTGGCGATCACCTGACGGCAACATGGAGCACTGCCGCTTGGCGATCACCTGACGGCAACATGGAGCACTGCCGCTTGCAGAAACTACATATTTCAAGTTCTTTTTCATTTTTTTACTTTGCTTAGTTTTCATGATATGATACTTATGTTTTATAGTAAATCTTTTGATTTCAATGTCAATAGTTGTTTATACACCAATAATAATAAAAAATTATTATCATACTGTC
This sequence comes from Cherax quadricarinatus, assembly GCF_026875155.1. Taxonomy (NCBI): domain Eukaryota; kingdom Metazoa; phylum Arthropoda; class Malacostraca; order Decapoda; family Parastacidae; genus Cherax; species Cherax quadricarinatus. Next base: position 8,088 of record NW_026476269.1, read on the forward strand.
ACAAACACACATGTACACACTGACAGGTGATTTTGCACACCTGGCTGAGTCACACATTATTATCTATAACTATATACAAGTATTTACTGTCCCACTTAAGTTTTTTTTTTTTTTTTTTTTTGAAATTTTTCCTATAAGAACTCCACGATTGAATCTACTCCATGAAGCATGGATTTCAGAGTGGCCACCCCATCACTGGTGGCAATGGGTATCGTGTAGTCCTCCTACTGCTGGGTCTTTTTGTGTGGTAGCAACCCAATACACTTTTCCTGGAATGCTTCTTCTTTGGGTGGGTGGTATTGGTACCAGATAGGGGACAGTTTTGGGATGATTCGGTCTGGCACTTCCCCCCCCTGCTGTGGTTGGGGACCGGTATGTGGTGTGACAGTCCGCTCTTGAGGGCAGGTAACAGGAGTGGTACCAAACTTCTTGTTATCTGTTTGATAACATTCAGAGAGAATTCTCAAACGTGTCGTTTACCAGTCTTTATTTTCGTACATATTGAAAGCACTGACACTGCAATGTCTACAAGGAGAAAAAACAGTTTTATATACCACTTCAACTCCTACGAAACACAATCAACGAATCCTATCATCAAGTCCACACATGACAACGAGTCGCATATTGGTTTTTTATAGTCCGACAACAGCAGCTGGCTCGACAAATACGTTCATTGGTCTCCCTCTTCACTTTGTCTGTACCATCTCGTTTCTGTGGATGGTTGACAGCATTGTCACTTCCCGTTTGTCATGCCACGTCAGTGCCATGATGCCACTGGCATGAAGCACTTGCACTGCACCTTCAACACAGCCTCCACAGAACCATGGCATATGTTTTCTATGCTTCTCACTGTTCCACATATATCAGTGTTCCATTTTTTACCTCTTCTAGATTTCATCAATCTAGTGGAACTGTGTGTTAATTTCAACTTCTTCAAGTATCAGGACAACTGTTACAAACAATGCTTTGGGATGGCAATGGGCAGCCCGCTCAGTGCGTGCTTGCCAACCCTCTTCATGGAAAACTTAGAACATAGGGGAGAAATTCAGCACCCTCATTCCCACACGTTACCTGGCTAAGATACGTTGATGAAATATTGGTTAGATCTATCCGATACGTCCTCAAATCCAGGCCCTTCTCAACACGAATCAATGCATTGAACCATCAATACCGTATACCTTGAACTCGAAAAAGATGACAAACTTCCTTTCCTCGCCGTTCTACTGCAGATCTCCGACAGTGACAAACTTCTCTCCAAAGTGTATAGAAATCCTACAACAAGTGAACGATCTTAAAACACTTTTATTCACACCAAGATACCCGCACTAAGTGAGGAGTCAACATTGCTTCTCATGAGAGCTCTTCGCATCTCCACCCTTGTTTTCTAGAAGAAGAATGCACTTACATAACACAAGCCTTTACACGTCTTCATTCCCAATTCTTCATCCAGATTGCAGACTCAAGTGCACAAGCTATCCTCAACAAACGCCCATGAACAGCCCCCTAAACAGATCATAGTACTCCCATTGGCGATGTTGCCAGAATCCTCCCGCCGGCACTTGCTTATGAATAACATCAACGTTTCCACCATAAACACCATCCTCTATCAAAGACCTAATACTAAACGCAGCCCCACACCTCTAACATCCTACAGCAGGCGACAACACTATCCCCTGTGGGTTTCTGTCCCAAGAAATACGTAGGCGAGACAGGCAGAGATCTGCAGTCTTCCTGAATGAGCATCGAAATGCTCTAACAGAGACATGTAAGGTACCCCTGTGTCCTCCACATATGAACACCACGGGGCATTTGATGAACTGGAACGAGGCACAACTCGTTCTCACCGAACCAACCTCCAGAAGCCGTCGTGCTAAACCTCCACTAATCACCGTCATCGACACTATAGAACGCAACACTGCAAACTACAAAATTTTCAAAAAACATTGGCATACATGATACTTAGCAGCACCAACCCAACAACACAGGAGTTCCATGATTCATCGCTACCCGTCCTCATCATAGGCAGAGGTTGTTTTGATAAGGACCTGCCTCGCATGGGCCAGTAGGCCTTCTACAGTGTTCCTCCATTCTTATGTTCTTATGACATTCCTCAGGTCACGTGCGTCACATCTCACTCTCCGCCTATATATATAATGTCTTTCTACCTCTGTATGTTAGAAGTGATCAAGGTCCCAGGACCGAAACGTTTTCTAATAAATATGTTATAGTGTTTGCTTACGTGTCTTTCTAAACCAACTTGTCGGTATTTATTACCAAGGTTTATACCACATATATCAGTATTGTTCACACGTAGGAAATCAGCGAGCATAGGGCTTGTATACCAGTTGTCTGTGTACAAAGTATGGCCCTTGCCAAGGTTCCATCATTTTTCGAACAACATAACCAGAAATGCCCAACATGCGCCTGGTATCGTCGAATGTGTTTTTCCCGGTGTATACAATGACATCCAACACAAGACCAGTCTCACAGTCACACATAACAAAAAGATTTATACCAGAGCGATGACTTTTGCTCGGTACATATTGATTGAATGACAATCGTCCCTTGAACAGAATCAAGGACTCGTCAACAACAATGTTCTTGAAGGGATAAAAGTATGCACTGAATTTCTGCTTCATATAAGAACATAAGAACATAAGAATGTAGGAACACTGCAGAAGGCCTACTGGCCCATACGAGGCAAGTCCTTATCAAAATGACATCTACCTAAAGCTACTCAAGAAATAACTCCCGTACCCCTTGACACCAATCAAACCCAGCCGCTCCCACTCATATATTGTCCATCTCCTTTTTAAAGCTAAACCCCAAAGGTCCTAGCCTCATCACCCCAAGGGAAGACTGTTCCACGCATCTACAACTCTGTTAGAAAACCAGTACTTACTATGTCCTTTCTAAATCTAAATTTATCCAACTTAAAAACCATTATTCCTGGTTCTTACCTGGTTCGACACCCTCAGTACTTTATTAATGTCTCCCTTGTTTATGCCGTCATCCACTTATACACTTCAATGAAAATCTCCCCCTCATTCTACGCCCTCCAGAGAGTGGAGATTTAAGGCTTAAGTCTATCTTCATACGGGAGGTTCATACACAGTAAATCATTTTAGTCATTCTTCTCTGTATGTTCTCTAATGAGTCTATGTCCACCCTGTAGTAAGGGGATAAACACTTCCCAGATTTTGTATAGAAAGTCATTTCTGTTGGGCCTATTCCTGTCTGAGAAGTGCAACATTCGTAGCAACAGAATGAATCTGTTGCAGGGAAGGAGGTCACTGAAGACAGGAGTACTGATAAAGTAGTCTGTGGCCCAGTAGTTACGTATATTGTTCTTACAGGTATGTGGCATAAGCATGACAGCGGCAAGGAATAAACGCATTTCATCCACTGTTGTATCTTTCCATCTGCGCAGCCGTGACGATTCCCCAACCTCTGCTGTATTGTCCATGTAATGTATGTATGTAATGTATAATGTTCGCCAAGACCGTAGTCCTGGCACGGGTCTCAATCTTGCGATGACCCGTCTCTGGCTCCCGAGGGAGAAAGATTTCTACAATGATGCGACATATGCTGTTCAAGCACTCTTCTGGTCAGTTCAACTGGTGCATCTCATAAGCGACAACACCGTATGTACTCCTAACTATGGACACTAGCGAGGAGGAGGATATGTCGTTATCAAGTAAAAGCTTGTCGGTTCGTTGACCCCTGGAAAATGGTGGCCCCAGCATC
>NW_026476271.1:0-10689 GCF_026875155.1 Cherax quadricarinatus
TATTTATTTAAAATGTAATACCGATGTTTTAAGATAATAAATGTGATATGTGCTTTCAGCACAATAATATTGTACTTGAAGAAGTGATGTTATTGATTATTGTGATTAATTTAATTTAATTTAATTTGATAATATACCTCAAGACTTAATAAATTTATTAAATTTTAATTTCTCTAGTTAGTAGTCTACCAGTTGTAATCCTGAAGCACTATTGAATAATACTGAATTCTAATGGATAATTGGACAAGGATACTGACTACTGTTATGAAAACCCAGTAACAGGCTGGATGCTAGAAGGGCAGTCCTTTCTAGTATTCACTGGAGATCTCTAAGCTTTTAGAATCGCATTTTTTGTAACACTCACCCACTGCCTCTATCACTGCCTCACCCACTGCCTCACCCACTGCCTCTACCACTGCCTCTATCACTGCCCTACCACTGCCTTACCACAGCCTCTATAACTGCCTCTACCACTGCCTCTATCACTGCCTCTATCACTGCCTCAACCACTGCCTCAACCACTGCCTCACCCACTGCCTCACCCACTGCCTCTATCACTGCCTCTATCACTGCCTCTATAACTGCCTCTACCACTGCCTCTATCACTGCCTCTATAACTGCCTCTATAACTGCCTCTACCACTGCCTCTATCACTGCCTCAACCACTGCCTCACCCACTGCCTCACCCACTGCCTCTATCACTGCCTCACCCACTGCCTCACCCACTGCCTCTATCACTGCCTCTATCACTGCCTCTATCACTGCCTCTACCACTGCCTCACCCACTGCCTCTACCACTGCCTCTACCACTGCCTCTACCACTGCCTCTATCACTGCCTCTATAACTGCCTCTATAACTGCCTCTACCACTGCCTCTATCACTGCCTCAACCACTGCCTCACCCACTGCCTCTATCACTGCCTCTATCACTGACTCTACCACTGCCTCACCCACTGCCTCACCCACTGCCTCTACCACTGCCTCTATCACTGCCTCTACCACTGCCTCTATCACTGCCTCTACCACTGCCTCTACCACTGCCTCAACCACTCCAGTCACACTCAATCTACAAGCACCAAATACAATGAATTGTGAAATGTTTGGAAGAGCACGGAGACTAATACTCACTCCAGCATAAACAAAGCCACACTGACGATGCGTCAACCACTTCCTCCACCACTGCTTCAACCCTCGTATTTTTGTACAATTTCCTTCTTCAATTCTATCGTATTTATTATTATTATTATTATTATTATTACTATTATTATTATTAGCAGTAGCACAAATGTTTGATTCTTTGCTGTGTTCAAGAGTAAACACATGATGTCACCTTCCAATACCTGTCTGAATAGCCATTCTAATATGCAGTCATGGATGGGTTTACATTATTTATACTGTAGCTTAATAGCAAATAATGAACAAACAAAACACTCACCACACAGTGGTGGGAGGGCTGGCTGCCAGTTGTGGGGGGTCGGAGGGAGGGTAGTAGGGACTCGTAGTGGTGGAGGCAGTGGTATTTAATAACATACATGTTATTAAGCCATAACGTATGTATTTAGTACAATTTATGACATGCAACAAGAGCATTTCACCCCTCCATGGAAGATGTGTTCATTTAATATCACATACCTACAAGTCCCTCCCAAGAAGCTCATTGCTAGTAATCCCTTCCTTAAATCTCTTGTTAGAGCAAGTGCTCAAGAAGAAATTTTTCGCCTAGCTGGTAGTAATAAGTTATCACAAGTTATATACACTGATGGATCTAAACAGGAGTCTTCTGGCAGGGCTGCATCTGCTCTTGTTGCCACCTCCCTAGTTAAGAACGATAATAAATTTGTTGAGTTAGGCATAAGAATTAACAACTGGGCGTCTACACTGCAAACTGAATTGTTTGCAATCCTAATGGCGCTAAAGCTAACTATGACACTGAGCTTGACTCTATCATCATTACTGATTCTATGTCATCATTGAAGGCTCTTGGCTCATATAATGACTCCAACAACATGCTCATTGGGGAAGCCAGGTATAGATACTCAAAAATTAGGGACAAAGGAATTAATGTACAATTGCTATGGATCCCATCACACATTGGATTACTCCTTCATGATAAAGTTGATATGTTAGCCAAGAAGAGTATCCAGAAGGAGAACGTAGAATATAACTTTGGTATAACTGTGTCTAGCATTAGGAATAATGTTAGGAGAGAAGTAAATAATGAAAATGATTGTTATAGGAATGCAGTTAGAAGCCTGAGTAGATCTATAACCCACTATGATAACATGAACGTAGATAAGTATGTTTATGGAGCAACTTGCAATGTGAACAGACTGACTGATGTTGTAGTGGCCAGACTTAGGCTTGGTTACAAGTACTTCTGGCAGTTTGGGAGACACACAGATGATGATCAAACTAAATGTAAATTATGTGATCAGGCATATGGTCACTCTCTTGAACACTATGTGCTTAATTGTCCACTTATTGAGGGATACAGAGACAGACAGTATAATAACCTATGTGACATGTCAAGATATCTTATTAATGAAAATAAGATACCAGATATACTAAGCAAATTTCCTAAATTTGCTTGTAACAGATAAGTGAACTATAGATATGTAGATATAAATTCATATGTATTCCTGTTAACCCTTTGGGGCCTAGTTCCTAGGCCTTTTGTGTATCCATATGCTCTCGCGCTACCGTCCACAGGATGGATATGGGGTGCACAATAAACTAGCCACTTCGGTGGCAAAATCTAAAATCTAAATCATGTATTTTATGATTGTTCATGGTTCGACAAGTTAAGGAAGCAGTATTGTATTATATTTCCCTACAACATATTGGGGCACCAAACATTCATGATTTTTCAACATTCGCGAGGCTCTTGATCCCCTAACCCTCATGAATGTTGAGGGAGACCTGTACATATTCTTATTCTCATTACTTGCAATCATAATTCAACCTTAAAGAAAATATTATCTCCTTGTTTGTACTATTTTTAATGCCTAACTTGTATACCTACTCAATACTACACTAAATTTAAAAAGAAAAACTTTGATTTGTTTTTTTTAGGTTGCCCTGACAAAGTAGGATATGGCCAGCTTATTAAAAAAACTATTCATTTAACCTACATTTAATTCTGTAAGTAGTCTGTAAACATTAGTATTAACCAGTGGTGGGCACAGCTCTGCTAATCCGCTAACCACTAATAGTGGAATAAACTTTTTGTTAAATGGATTAGCATTTCTGCTAACTATGGAAACCGTTTAGTGACCAATTAGCTTCCGCTAAATAAAGTTTTGTTAACTATGAGTCTGCTAAAAAAAAATTCATACATTGTTGGTAGTCGAAAGCAATGCCTTTTCAATGGCGTACGTGTCTGTTCCTGTCTGCTGTAGGCATTTCTCCAACAGTCAGTCAGGCACGCAATTGACTGACTACTGTAAACGTGAACTTGTCAATATAGCAGCAGCAGCATTGAGCAACATTGTTATAGTCTTACAGTGTCAGCAATCACTGGGGTGCATTGTCACTTATCGTTATGAACAGGGGAGATGTTTCTGTTCCACCTGACGCTGTGGTTGAAGCAGAGGCCGCTCAGGCTGAGGGCCAGGAGTCACAGAAGCTGATGGTTCAACCTGGATGACTATTTTGTCTATTACATCTGCAACATGAAGCGGTCTCAGACCGAGCCACGGGGGCATTGATCCCTGAAGCCCTCTCCAGTTAAACTCCAGGTAAACATACTACCGCTGCATATAGTGGAATCCCCCACCTTTGTCAGCCATGATCAAGATGCTGAACCCAAGGAAGACGTTGAGGTCTCACTTGAAAAGTTGTCCAAGGTGTTTTCTGTACCAAGATGCCATTCTGTTGCAGTGTCTGACAGGGTGAATATCAAAATTGGTATACAATACCGACAGTGCGGAGATTTAAATACTTTAAGGGTGATGGACTGATTACATTGTCTTCACATCTCTACTGTCCTGCATACTTTCTGTATTCGACTGAAGAAGCCTACTGTGTAGGCGAAACGTTTCGGAATAAAGTTGCCTAACTGTTGCCTATGTGTCTTACCTACCAACCTGTCGGTATTGTATACCATTTTGATATTCACCCTGTCAGACACTGCAACAGAATGGCATCTTGGTACAGAAAAACACCTTGACAACTTTTTCAGTGAGAATGGTTTGATCCGAGAGGGACGTGACCTCTCAGTGGTTCCATTCTCACTACTACTACTCTGCATCTCTCCTTCCGACAGTATTTAAGTCTCTGCACTGTCTCTTGATCTTCAGTTAGTTCCAGACTATGGAACTGAACTTCTCCAGGCTGAGGGACTGACAACCTCAAATCTACTACTTTAAGGGTGATGGACTGATTACATCGTCTTCACATCTCTACTGTTCCTGCATACTTTCTGTATTCGACTGAAGAAGCCTACTGTGTAGGCGAAACATTTCAGATAAAGCTGCCTAAGTGTTGCCTATGTGTCTTACCTACCAACCTGTTGGTATTGTATACAATTTTGATATTCACTTGTAACTATACTATGTATTCAAAGCACAGAACCACGTGGTCACTAGCACCTAGGGGCCTCTCATATGTGATGTCCTCAATGTCTGAACTGCTGAGGTGAACACAAGGTCCATCTTGCTATTCATCCACCCCGCTCTCTTGGTAGTATCCTTAACATGTTGATGCATGAGTTCTCCATACCACATCCAACATATTGGCTCCCGTGTTTCGGGACACCCCATTGTTTCCAGTTGCCCCCATGCTTTGGGACACAAGACTCACATGTGACTCAGCATATTACAAGTCCACCCACACACAATCCGAACAACTTCAAACCTCTTGTGTTGCAGAACCTGCCAGTGACTCTATGTATATATATGAATAAAATTAAAATAAAAAATAGTAATAATCAACATTTTTTATTGTTGTTGCGTAAACAGTTTGTAAGAAAATATACTACAGCAAAATTTTGTGCTGTTATTGTGTAGTATACAATGAGTGAATATATACCAATAGTCTATATTGGTACTCAAGGCCATAAAAAGTTTACTTGAAAAAATAAAATATTAAAAAAATAGAAAAAATAGTAGAAAAACAAAATAAACCTATACCGGTAAAGGCATCGGCATTTCCCGCATGCTTCAATTTCTGTCAACTTCGATGCCTCCATATGTCCCCCTAAGTATTGACACAAAAAAAATAATTTTGGGCCCTATATATTCACAAAAAACTTGCATTTCATATGAATTTTTTTTTTTATTTCCAATATTTTCGACCTGCAACAAGTTTGGGAGAAGGCCTGTCACCCTTAAAGTTAATAACAAAAGAAACATGATAATACTCTAAATATTAAAATATGCCATTAACTTATGGAGAGTAATGGTGGATGTTTGTTGGGTTTATTAGGCCACTGAGAGAGCTGTAATAATTGTTAGTGGAGGCACAGCAAAGCACCAACACTATTCACAAAATTACATAATTTATAAATGAGAAATATTTGTAAACTTTAATTTATAAAAAGAAATATTTACACTTATTAATAAAAATTTTACACTTACTGTACCTCTTTGAAGATGTTGCATTGGTTTAGGGTGTGGAGATAGGCGATGTTATACCCCAATAACTTACTTGCTACACTGTTAAGCTACACTTTATCACTGCCTGTCTATAGCCTTTATTGACTCCTTGCCTCTTTATATCGTAACATATCATAGAATCACGAAGAAGACACAATCTCTCCTTCTCTCTTTCCTCCTCCACTTTGTCTTTGCTACAATTTTTTCTTGAATTCTAACATGTTTCTCACCTTCTTTATCAAGGGGCTGGCACTAGCTCTTGCTTTGGTCCATGGGGCTTAATTTAGCAATCACATGGAATAAAACAAAGTGCAAAAAACAATGAATTATTATGAAATGTTTCCAATGACCTCGACAGGATAATGTTTCACTCACCATGAAACAAAGTGACACTGCCTCAGAATGCATGTTGACAGGCTTTTCTGCGCGCGCACTCGGACAGGTACTATACCACTGATGAGAATAGAAAGCAAAAAAAACTGAGCCAAATTTTTACAAAAATAAGTAGTAACAACTGATAGCACAAAACAGAGCCAAAAAAAAAGGATGGTTCACTGAACTTTTAATTAACTACTTGAAGTATCTGAGTGTTCAGTATAGTACTATATCCATAACCCTACCAATACATATTTAATCTCCTTAAACCCATTTTATTTGCAATGACACAACTTATGTCGTTTTCTTCTTTCTCACCCAAACCCAACCAACTAACAGACACATAATGCTAACTACTAAAAATCTCTACTTGAATGAGTACCAACAACTTACTCTCTATATTGACAAAACCTACTCAGGCTTTTCAGAACACAGAGCTTCATATGTAAAGCTAAACATATTGATAAATGGTCACCTATCTCAACTGCAAAGGGCAAATTTCTAGGTCTCCACCTTGACTGCAGTCTCAAATTTCAGACACACATACAGCAATTTCGTTAGTAAATCAGTATAAATTCATTAGTAAATCAAGTCCAGTCCCATCCAATAATCGAATCAGTAAACAAAATCAGTTAGTCAGATATCATCAAGCCAGTAGTCAAGTAGTCCAGTAAAGTCAGTCAGTCAAGTTAGTCAGTCAAGTCAGTCAGTCCAGTCTGTCAAGTCATCAGTCAATCTGTCAGTCAAGTCAGTCCAGTCAATCAGTCAGTCAATCATCAGTCAAGCAGTCAGGTCAAGTCTGTCATCAAGAATCAGTCATCAAGTCAGTCAGTCAAGTCAGTCAGTCAAGTCAGTCAGTCAAGTCATACAGTCATCAAAGTCATCATCAGCTAATTCCTAGACATGAACACTGAAATTGTTCTTGTCTCTTGCGGAACACATGTATGCTTACGTTTCCCATGAATGCTGAAATGTTTTAACAAATGGCAATGAAAATAAGAAACTATTATGTAAATAAACACAGCGAGCATCCCGAGTATTGTCCTACACGCGTATGAACCAAACCTGAAAGCTGGGAGGGTGGTGGTGGGTGCTGAAGGTGCAGGAATGGCGGTAGGTCTCCCTCCGCCACCCCACACCCACCCTACCCTACATTTGTTCAACACGTGTAGACATTACACGGGAAGCTACTCTGGTATCTTTACATATATATAGCTTTACTGCTTTACATTTCACACTTTTAACCCCTTTCATGTCCAAGCCAAATCAAAGGGTGCACCAGAGTCCTAGATTTAAAAAAAAAAAAAAAAAGTATTTTTTTCTATGAAATGGTAGAGAATCTTTTTCTTGAAGTAAAAAACTATTTGTGGAAATTTTGTTGGAATAATTGACGAAATTAATGCTCTCTCGAATTTTGATTGTTCTGCGTATTTACGAATCGCGATTTTGCCGACTTTACTCTCAGATTTAGGCCAATTACATTTATTTCCAGTCGACCCAAATTCTTACTTATTCACTAGCATTACTTCTATTTTATCATTGAGCACAAGAAATCACCATCAACGTTTTCAACGACAAAATAACAGGTTCGAAAATTGAAATTTGGCCAATTTAAGCACAAAACTCAAAATATTCCAATTTCAAAATTGGGTCCAAAATAACAAGGCCAGGTAATCTGGACTAAACTAACATTTCCTCCTGCTCATTAGTTTTATGTTTTCAGGCTTTACAAAGAATCCATGGTAGTGTTTGGATTGACATCGTTGCCCTGGGCATCATGACTCCTTCTCTCCACCTTTTCCTTGAAGCTCGTAATATATCTTGGCCCCCTTCAATTAAGTTTAAAAGCTGATTGGAATCTAATTTCCTTGCTTCCCTTTCCTTTGATACCAGGTCCACCGCTCAGATACAGGTTTTTTCCCTTTTCCGTTTACCGAAAACCTATGCAGAGTGGCATGTATATTCACTACTTTTCCTATCATGCTTCCCCTGTCAAGAAAAGTGTTCTTATCTCCTCTTTCTCTGTGCCCTCCACATCTGTGATCCTCAGTTCCTTCCAGCAGAAATTTCCCCCTCTTCATAATTCGTTTTCCTGTCTTGGCTACCCTTCCCATTCATAGACTCTGCCCCTCTCACGTGTTTAAACATAATTTCTTCTCTTCCCAAATTCTCTACTCTGGGAACTCTTCTATCCTCTCCCTTCCTACATTTCCGGTCTTTCTAATCTCAACAATTCTCTCCGTCCCTTCGACATCAAGCTTACCTTCCGCCAGACTAACACTCTTCGCACTAATCTTGTTCATACCTCTCCTCCCTCTACAGATGTTCCGGGTGTTTTACCTATTTCTTGCTCCTCCTGTCCTCTTCAATACTTCAGAGAATGGTCAAATCTCTTTCTGACAGACTTAGGGAGCACAAAAATAGTGTTAGGCTTGCCGACACTAACAATGCTCTTTTCTGTCACGTCAGAGGTCATAGCCATCCTACTGACTGGTCTTCTGCTAAAACTGTTTTCCCTACTTCCAACTCAAACAGTCGCCGTCTAGTTGAATCCTCTTCTAATACACAACTTTCCATGTATGAATCTTAGCCCTGGCTTCGTCTCTGTAGATCCCTTTCCTCTCCCACTACATTGTAAAATGCTCCAAACTTCAGAACACAAGTGACCTTAACCTGACTCCTCATTTTTTCTTTTTCTTTTTTCTTCTCTCCCTCTTCCCCTTTCCTCTTTCCTTTTTCCTCCTCTGGGTTGTCTTTTCTCTCTTCTGTCTCGTGTTTCTGTTCCTTCTTCATTTATTTCTCCACTTCCCCCTTTCATGCACCTCTGTGTCCCTTGCTCTCCCTCCTTGGGCACCTAGCTCCCTTGTAGTGCTCCCCTTTCCTTTGTATTTGACTGGCTCGTCCTCCTTATTCCCCACTTCTACCACTACTACTACTACTACTACCTCTTCTGCTACTACTACTACTACTACTACTGATGAAATTAAGACACATGTGCGGCGTTTGGGTGCTCTTTGTTGTGGGGCGTTTCGCCATCCGTGGCTGCTGGATGGGCAAAACGTCTACAATAGAGATGCCTGGGTGTTGCGCATGTGTCTTAATTTTTTCTTTTCGGTATTATATACCATTCTTGTTACTACTACTACTACCACCGCTCTTCTGCCTATATATAGCCATCCTGCCTTCCCCCTCTGGTTAGTGTGACTTTGTAAAAAGGTCCAAGTCGGACTGGAAACGTCGTCGTAAGCTTCTCTCTTTTATGTGCAGGTTATTTTTGTATCGTTTTCCCGTCACGGTATTGTGCCTTTTTTTGTTATTTCAAATTATGACCAAAACTCTCTTATGGCTCCCCCCACCGGGCTTTCTAATATGTCACCACACCCCCACCCCCGGTTTTTTTAATTCTTGTAGATCCGTAAGCACAAAGTCTACCCTTAGTCGGAAATCCAAAATTTAAGTGTTTTTTTAAAGTTATTTATTTTTTATATATACTCTGTAATTATATTTATTTACCTGCCCTAAAAAACTTACATACTGTGTGGAATGCGGACACATTAAAATCAGAAAAGAGTGACTTACATTCGAACTAATCAGTAATAAAAATAATAATCAAAAGTCTCTTTAAAAATGCGTTAAACTTTAAAAATTTTTTCATTAACCCACTTGTATTTCTCAAAATTAAAAATAAACATGATGCATAACTATAAAGAGAAAAATACACCCCACGTATAATAAAACAAAATATGAGATGTGGTAGCGATGACTTGCACAAGTGCCCATTAAAAAATGAAAAAATTCTTTGGGGTCCCCGTTTATCTCGTTAATCTTTTCCGGGGAAGTGCGACGATTATCAAAATAGAAAATTTTCGAATCAATTTTTCCTGATAAAAAAATGAAATACAAATTTGTAATCCTTACGCACTCAAAGCATTAATGCAAAAAAAAAAATTTTACGGAAAATGATGTAGTACATAAAAAATACAATGGACTGATGAATGAAACAAACAGTAACACTTGCCTTTTTGGGAATTCTTCTTTGTATGGAAAATTGGGGGAGGAGAGATTATTTTTACTGTTTAAGGGGAATCCCATTCAATCAACACCTCATGTACCGAGTCCTTCTCTGGGGTTTCTTCTCTTCTCTGTTTCTTATGCCCCTAGGACCAGTTGAAATCACTGGATCTTGTCTCGCAAAAAAAGTATCCAGAGAGCTCTGTTTCTGGCTTTTTTAAAAAATTCCCTAAAATGGGCCAAAACTCTGTCATTTTACAAGTTCCATAGGCTTTCAACATCCTTTCAGGGGATGTTTCTCCATGAATCTTTCCATCCTACCCCCATTTTAAAAAAAACCCTTTTTTTTTTGAAGAAGGGCCCTTTTTCCATTCCTCCTCCCCTCACAAAGGTTTTGAGCTGTGAAAGTTTTTTGTTCCTATGAAAAATCTTTCAATCCTCAGTGGTTAGCTCTTTGTTTGGTCCTCCCCCAAATCTTCCCATCCTCCCAAATCACATCCAACCCCTGGAACTCCCCAATGCCACAATAGGGTTCACAATGACATAGGCTCTCAGGTCAGCCAAAACCCCCCAAAATCCCTTGTGGACAAAATCTTGCCACAATTTTCTCCAAGCAACAACAGCTTCCTTTATTTCCTTTTTTTTTTGCCAATGGAAATAGGTTTTTTGTGGGATTTGTTATACATCCTTGGCCCGTTTCGGCCCCTTC